>JBBMJY010000025.1:22462485-22487343 GCA_037833715.1 Toxotes lorentzi
ACACACACACACACACACACACACACACACACACACACACACACACACACACACACACACACACACACACAGAGCAGTGTGATACAGGTGGTCTGGCTACAATATACTACACAGTAAACTGACCATGAAATTTATAGTACTTTGAAATAATCTTAATTCAAGGTTCATTAACTCTTTTATTTATGCTTTCCACCACATCTCAGCCTCTACAGTTTACTGGTTGGATTTTTTTCCGGTTGTCATGGAGATGGCTTTGTACATGGGCCTTGAGTTAAGTTTATTTGATAATAAAATAAATGTATCAAATTACTGAGAGTAGTTAAAAAGAAGAATACGATTGTTTTAAAATGTGAATATATTTTTAAACATATATAAAAACATTGAGTTTTTTTATTTACAAAATAAATAAATTAAAATGTAACTATAAGTTTTATTTAAAATGTGATTTTATTATTTCTAATTCCAGCACGACTTCAAATCATTTTTGTTTGTGATATTTAATATCTCTCTTTCTAATATCTTTAATATCTCTTTCTTTCTTTTACACGAACATCAGATAAATCAGTACATTTGGAGTGTACATATGTACATATATGTGAATTACTGATAAATTATGGGGTTTGAGGGACAGGTTTTTGGTCCACACCAGCTCCAGAACATGGACCGTATAAATGAATGCTGGGGTTAATGTGTGCTCCGTCTCCCCCTGCCGGAGAGCTCGGTCACTGCAGCTGTACTCTCCGCTCTCCTCCGCTCCTTCTTGCCTATTTTAGTCTCTGGCTGTCAGCCGTGTGGAATGTGCGACGCACATTGTGCAGACCCCCCTCTCCCCCCGTCCCCCTCCCCCGTCCCCTCCGATCTGAGGGGTCCAGTCCGCAGTCACCAGCAGCGTCTCAATCCTTTCACCGAAATCATTCCTCCTCCTGAGCTGGACGGACACACACTCGCATTTTAAGCGGCAGCAGCTGAATCGGTGAGTGAGCAGGCGATTTCCTCTGCGATACTTTGGACGAGCAGTTAGAAAAGTTGTAGCTGTGAGAAATGATCTGAAAGTATGAGCACAGCTATTTTTACATCTGAGGGGGAAAAAGCAGCAGCAGATACTGTTACAGTGGGAGAATATTAAGTCCTTCAGCTGGGAGGTTTTTTTTAAAACAGAATTTAAAAAGGTGATTTCTTTGAGAACATGTGCTTCAGTTAATGTTCTGAGGAGAACAGTCAGATGTTTACACAGCAGCTTCCACGTCCAAGCCCACTGTGAGATGTATGACAGGATGTACAGTGACACTGGACATAAACTGTTCTTTGCCAATACAGGTTTTTTTTTTTTTTTTAAATTTAATATAATCCAGTGTAAATACAGTTTTCATATCTGCAAGGTCAGACAGACTCACAAAACACATTCACATAGACTACACATAGACACACATCACAAAAAAAGTGCAAGAACAATAATATAAATTAAGAAAACACTGTGGCCTCTTTAACACAATAACACACCTGTAACAGAGCAGCATGGGCCACAGTCAGCACACACACACACACACACACACACACACACACACACAGAGCAGTGTGTGTGCAGGCAGAGGGCTCGAATGAAACTGTAAAAACAACCAAACCAAAACAACTAAGCAAAGAAACAACTTCGGAACACATTCGATGACATACACCATTGTATTTCCACCAATCCTGAACTGAAAAGCATAACTTTTAAGCCTTAACGAAGAAGAGTGAGCATCAACACACACATCTTAACCAGCACTGGAACACAAAGCTTTTGCCGGTGTAGCACTCAAAAGTCGCCTTTTTTGGCACAACTTTTTGTGTCTGTCACAGCATTATATCATCTGCTATACTACGTGTGTGTCTCGTTAATTAAAGCTCCTGCTACGACAGGTAACCCTGGACTATTGTACATAAGGACGTCATATCATTTACAAATTAAAATTGGCAATGCACAAAATAATTATTGGCATCAAAGATGGTGGTGGCAGTAACATCTATGTAAAAGCGTGTTTTAACTCTAATTCATTCTATTCTGCTAATTAAAACAAAAATTTGTTTGTATCTGGTTTTACTTCTTAGCAAAACCTCTACAAATATATAACACAATAAAGACTTTGGTGATTTCGGTTGTTTATATAATGTGACTTTGTGGCTACAGGAAAACCATCTTCCAATAGTTTCCAGCTCTCAAATCTGGATAATTCCTTTCTGTTCTGCAGACGTTCCATGAATGCAGCAAAAGTTAGCAACTAGCTGGTGAGCACTAGGACCAGTTTACTGCTTAAAGGCCAGATATGTCTTGGTGGAGACCAAAACCAGAGCTAAAAGTAGAGAGGCTACTGGACTTAAAGTCATCAAGTGGACACCACAACTCCAAATGAATGATAATACTGAAAGAACTCAGTTTGTAGCAGGATAAAGCCCCAAACAATTCCTCCAATAAACATGTTCTCTCACCTCGCCCTATTCTGCAAGGTGACCTCCGCTGAAGGATGTCCTCTACCTCGGATCACCCCCTCCTCCTCTACACCACAGTGCCCTCCTTTCTCTCAGCCACTCCAGGAATCCCGGACGAGCCCAATGCTACCTTGTGCCAGGAGTGGGAGCAGGCCCACCACATCATCTTCCATTTGGGGAACCTGTCCCTGCTGCTGGGCCTGGTCATCCCGACCACCCTGGGTCTGCACATGATCCTGCTGCGCCTGCTCCTGATGACAGGTCAGTCCACAGTGCCCCCTGATGGTGGCATTCCTGTGGTCATAACGCTGTGACTGGGAATATCGGAGAATACTAATAACAGCCTCAACAGGGGTTTTTACTGTAATCAAACCTGCCTCTTCGTGTCAGAGCATCGGTAAATTATTACCACAGGCACGTTGAGGTTTTGGTTCAGTTTGGGTTCAGAGTTGGATTTTTTTAAAAAGCTGTTCTGCACAAAGAGAGAATCTCTTCAGCAGAGCTGAGGCCCTAAAAGGCTCTGATAATGGCAGATAAAGGAAGGAGAGAATGGCAGATGGAAAAAGCACTTCCAACATGTTTATGTTCTGCTTGGAGAGAGAGTGGAGACAGGAAGCAGCAGGATTTATGGGAAATGCGGTTGTAATTTTGACAGTTCATTTATTTATATTGCCCTTTGGCACAAGCGAGTCTCAGAGGGTTTTACAGAGAAAAAGAAACAGAGTGAAGAAGAAGAGTAAACTAACAGAGCTACAGCACTGAGCCTTGTAAGGTCACTTTAAAACATCTTTTTAAATCGTCTTTTTTTTTTATTATCAAAGACCACATGGGTCTTAGTTATAGCAATAAAATAGACAAATAAATACAAAATAAAGAAATCAATGACAATATCAATTAAATGTAAGTTTTTAATAGTAATTCAACTTAAAAAATAAACACTTTTTTAAGCTGCAGTCGAATTAAATATTTTAATTTTGTTCCAGTTGAACAGTTGAACAGTGTTTAATTGTATTAAAAGTGTATTCAGTTTATGCTGCAATTACATTTAGTGCATTTTAGTGACAAACCTGGGTCCACTGAGACTAAATTTGAATTTGTTTTTGGTTTGATTTATTTTTAATTTATTGGAATTATCTTCGGTCGATTCCACCTTGATTATCTCTCAGTAATTTAAACTTTTATTTACACAGTCATGTTAAATTCTGGTGTATTTATGTATATATAGCAATTTGTTAATATAACATGATATTTTTATTGTATTTTCTGTATTTTATTTGATTTTGCATGTCAGTGTTTCCTGCTGGATTGGATCTTTATTTATTTATTTATTTTTGCTTGTTCATGTTTATATTTCTATATTAGTACCAGTGAACAGAAATAAACCAGAATACAAAAACAAATAAACTTCTTCAAATTACAACCACAGTAGCTATCTATTATGAATGAATATTTGAATCCAGTTGTAACATTCAGTTTCTGGATACATCGTCTCCTAAATCCACAGGATGTGCTCTCTTCATTGCGTGGGCCACCCTGTACAGGTGTAACCTGGATGTGATGGTTTGGAACGTGGTTTTCCTGGTGGTCAACTTCATGCACTTCTTCTTCCTCCTGTACAAACGAAGGCCTGTGAGTTCTACAACAACAGCGACAATCTCCCTCATTCACATTCATCAGTCACTTCACATTCTGGCTGTTCGAGTGTTTGACTAAATTGAAATACTGAACCTGGAAAAAGCTGTTTATTTATGCTGAGGCTTGGCAGTGAGTTTTTCTTTGCTGTCTCTGTGAGGAAGCAGCATATCCTCCTGGGCTCGGTCCTGCTTTATGCTAATAAGATGCAGGTTTTATGAAATCCATGGGTGCCACAGGGGGATTGAATGGAAGTAAAGGGGGCCTCCAGCAAACTGATAGAATCAGAGCAGGACATTTCATAATGAGACAGGAGACCTGTCCTCCTTAGACGCTGCTTCTTTACCAATTCACCAACTGGTTTTAATGTAATTCTCCCATAGACCACTGCAGCATTACTCAAGTGTACTTTTTATGTTACATTTCCACCGGAAGGACGAGTCCATGGCTACAGCTCTGCTCTCTGCTCTGTCAGATTAAGATCGACAGGGAGCTGCGGTCGGTCTACAAGCGGATGTTTGAGCCCCTCCATGTGCAGGAGGCTTTGTTCCAGAGGCTCACGGGACAGTTCTGCACCATCCAGACGCTGAAGAAAGGCCAGGCCTACGCCGCTGAGGACAAGACCTCTGTGGACGAACGCCTCAGCATTCTGCTCAAAGGAAAGTATGTGGAGTGTCTTTGATGGATGAGTTTTGGTGACTGACATGAATAAGTGGAAGTTTTCACTTGATTTGAATTCTTGCTGAAATGATTAGAATATTAATCACTAAGACAACCTGCAGATAAATAATTGTCAGCAGTTTTTAGGATCAGTGAATTGTTTAATCATATGGCATGGTGGTGCAATGGTTAGCACTGTCACCTCACACAGGTTCTGAGTTTGAATCCGCTGCAGGGACTTCTCTGTGTGGAGTTTGCATGTTCTCCCTGTGCTTGTGTGGGTTCCCTCCGGGTTCTCCTGAGATTGTTTGTCTCTATATGTCAGCCCTGTGATAGACTGGAGACCTGCTCAGGGTGTACCCCGCCTCTCACTTGAAGTCAGCTGTGACTGACTATAGTTATCAATCAAAAATGCCAAACATGTTGTTGTTCCAGGAGTTCCTTATTTACCACTTATTGTAACCACTTTTGTCTGTTGTTTATCATTATAAATTGAATTTCCATGTCTGTCAGTTCCACGGTCTAAATGCTGCTTCACTTCCCTAACCTTAACAACATTAGAAATATACTCTCTGAGTTTCTCATGGCTACCAATAAATTTTAAAACATCAGTGGTGAGAAGGAGCTCTGTAAGTTGTTAGCATTAACATATAGTAAACTGGAAATACTGAATATATAAGCAGAAGAGCAACGGCTACGTGCTCATGAAATATAAAATATATGGGCATTCAAACATCCATTTAGGTTTATAGACAATATACCCCAATATCAAATAGCAATGAAAAATCAGTTCATTCTTTTGAAAAATTCTGGGACTGAATTTGGGATTTTTTGGGTAATTCTGATGATGAATTTGAGACTTTGACATTCATTTAGAGAGTGAATCTGGAACGGTTTGAATATAGTTAAAAGTTGAGACATTTGGAATAAATTTGAGGTTGAATTTTGAACCCTAACCCTTTTTTTAATTTAAGAGGATCTAGGGTTTTTTTAAGATTAAAATCACAATCATTGCATTTTTTTGTTTTTAAGATTAATCCAACTTTTGACTAATCTATAGTTTCTCTATGACAGGATGAAGGTTTCATACAGAGGCCATTTCCTCCACAACATCTACACCAATTCATTCATTGACTCTCCAGAGTTCAGGTCCACTGAGATGCACAGAGGAGAGAAGTTCCAGGTAACATGAAAATCAAAGGAAATAAAAGATGTCAACAAAGCCCATTTGTGCCAGCACTGCTTAACTGAGTTAAACATTTCAAAATAAATTAAGAAGAAATAAAACCTGCTGCTTCTTCTCCTTCATGGTTAGCTCATACACTGAATTTTCTTGAAAAACTAATTTGTCAGTGTGTTTGAGTGACAGGTGACCATCATGGCGGAGGAGAACTGTAAGTTCTTGTGTTGGTCTCGAGAGAGGCTCACCTTCTTCCTGGAGTCAGACACTTTCCTCAGTGAGGTGTTCAGGTACCTCATTGGCAAAGACATCACCAATAAACTGTACTCGCTGAACGACCCCACTCTCAGCGACAAGGTGGGTCAAACTCTGCTGTCAGATTCTAAAGTTATTTTTTTGAAAATTTTAGTAGCACAGATGCTGGAGATAACACTTTAGCACCATACTGTATGATGGCTGTGACAGCTCTTATTGTACGGATGGTGTTGATGATGGTGGTGGTGGATGACGATTCCCAGGCGGTGAAGAAGATGGACCGTCAGCCCAGCCTGTGCTCTCAGCTGTCCATGATGCAGATGAGGAACAGCATGGCGAGCACCAACGACACCGATGACGTCCTTAACCAGATCCTTCGAGGAGGATCGGCAGGATCATCGCTCCGTAAGTCCCATCATCACTCAACATGACTGAAGCTGTTCGAGTTATTATGTGTAGAATTTCAAACTGATTCAATTCTTCTGATGGTATAACATCAGTTATTAATAACTGGCCAACTATTACCTCAACGGTTCAAAGATTGAATTTAAGTACTTAAGTAAGTATTCACTAAATGAACCCATGTCTCAGTGGAAGAGGAAAATGTCTGTCCCCTACCACAGTGTCATTGGAGAGAGTCTGACAAAAGATTCTGTTGAGTTGCATTATGGGAAATGTAGGATCCTGAGCTTGAGGGAATAGAAGTCGGGTTATCTCAGCTTCTTGAGTGCATTTATTTAAAAATATCCTATTCTTCCTTCAACAGCCCATATTTGTTGAACTCAAGCGACTTCACTCATTCATATTCTCCAAAACTGAGCGAAAGCATCACTTGCATTAGGGGGGAGATGCTGCAGAAAACCAAATATTTGTATCTGTTTTAGCCTGCGTACAGACTAAAAGCATCTGCAGTGGAGTGTTGCACTTCAAAATGCTTTGAGTCCAGAAGAGCACCTCCATTTCTGTTCTGCAGAAGGGCTCTCAGAGTTCTAATGCACCAACTGCTGGTGGTAATGGAAACACATTCACAAGCCTTTTTCTGTTTGCAGAGTATATGTGTGTCCACTTATCCTCTGTTGTGGTTGGGGTTGTGTGTGTGTGTGTGTGTGTGTGTGTGTGTGTGTGTGTGTGTGTGTGTGTGTGTGTGTGTGGACCTCCTCCTCTAGTGTGAATTGTTGTGAAAGGTTGTGTCCTCTGTGACATGTGACCACTCCCATTGGCTGCTGAGCCAAGATCGTGCATTTATTTCATCCCTAATTGCATATATGCCAGTTATATATAAAAACATCTAACTGATTCAGTTGTATTTAATATTAATTTTTAGAAAAATCACCTGGCACCAAGACCTCAAAGATGAATCCCATAGAAGAAGGTATGGAGGATGACGTTTTCCAGGAATCTGCTCCCTCTGAGTCTCACCGTATGCCCAGCACGTCCACAGAGGAGGTGTAGCCTGCAGGAGAGGAACACACATCATCAGATGGATATTATGTAGGTCTGTTCAACAACCTGACACCTAGAGTCTGACTGAACACCGACATGACTGCTACTAAAAGACATGTCAAAGATATGTCTGCGGTCATTTAGAAATAGTGTCTGAATTGCATAGTCTGTCCACCACAGAGCACTGACAGGTTTTATTTTAATGCTGTAAAATGTCACAATTCTTTAAAAAAACAACCTTTTCAATGTGTTTAAAATATTGGCATTGACACCAAAAAAACAACTGCACAACATACACAAGGGTCCATGTAGTTGGGGGGTGTTTGACATGAGTGTTAATATAAAGAAGAATTCTGACTTGAGACCAATAAAACAGGAAGTGACAGTGCAGCGATGTATGACCTTTTACTCCACAGCAGGTTTGTACAGCTCTGGAAAGGTCACCACGCAGTGTCTGGGTAAACAGCAGAACGTAACAACGCTTCATGGTAGACAAGATGCTTCCTCCCGTGGTCGTCTTCAGTCTGATCATCCACTTATGTGATTGGCCAACGCAGCACCTTGCCCAATGACATCACATGTATTGCAGAAATAAATTGAACCACATTAAACTTTTCTGAGTGAGCCCCGTGTGGTGGCAGGCAGTGGTAAATGAGAGGTCAGCAGTATCTCGTCCTTATCAATCGCTAGCTCGTGACAGAAGTTTGACTTGATGTGCAACGTTATTGATTCTCTTACACATACACACAAAATGCTGACATTACAGAAGTTGTGGGAATGGTTTCATACAGAAGGATATAATATTTACTTTGACACAATCTTAACTGATCACAGTAAAGCACAGTACAGACATGACTGGCCCTGATCATCAATGAGACAAGCATTATTTAAGCCTTAAATGCATGAGGGGAATTTGTAACTGCTCTCCTGTACCTCTGGTTGTCACCTACCTGATCAGATTTGGCTATTATGTTCACTTCATATCACTTGTAACCTTTTCAGAGCAAATTGTAAAAAAATAACAAACACACAGAAATATGTTTTTGTCAGTTATGAAATTTTACAGTTATTTATAGGTGTCAGAAAAATGCATTAATATCTCTCAGTGTTATATTACATGTTATTACAATACAGCCTGTGGTAATTTCTCATCAACCAAATCTCAAACAGTCAGCAGAGTCATCACTCATCACACTCACTCACTGGTGGTTACTGCAACATGGTTATTTTACATAGTGTAAATGGTCAAGTGCAGATGGACTCTTCATCAGTGTCTGTATTTATTCATTGTAACAGTGAGACAACAGTGCCATCATGAGATCTAAGTGGAAATTACCCTGACTTAATGAACAGCCTAGCTCAGAGTGTAGCTCACCTTCAGTGTTGAGGAAGAGACACTACTGCCCTCTCATTTTTATTATATTTTTAATTACACTTATGCACAAGCATTTTTCTGTTTTAGCCATAAGTTCATAAGTGTCACAACTTTCACCACAGATTTTTTGTTAGTGAGGATTTTCTTTTCAGAAATGATTTTATTTAAAAATGTATTCTTTTTATGATGTTTGAACATCATCACATCATCACAGTTCACTGTGTGTGTTTAATAAACTATTGGTGTGAAATGTCTCATCTTAATACTGTTTGCTGTTTGAAGTACCTTACAGCTTTGGTTCTGGTCTACCCCACTGAACTGAATTTTCAAAGTCAGGGTAAGAGTGTAGTATTTATAGGAGTGAACTTAATGTGCCAACCATGCTTGGTTCATTACAGTGAAGCCAGTGAAAAACTATTAACCATCGACCTAAACTAAGAAGTCTTTTGTTTCTTATTTAGCTCTGGAGGCTTATATTAGAAAAGGTGTGACAAACATCAGTTCCTCAGTTCCTCCTAAATGTCTGGAAACAAGACAGAATATGGCAGATTGCTGTTAATGAATAATAGGACAGTGACTAGAACAGTCTTGAAACAAATGAATTTATTTGGTGAAGGGTAAAACAATATCACCCCTTTGGAAGATGTTCCTATTTACTTTGAAATAAAAAAGAAGTAAGAAATACTACTTACTGATTCCAACTAGGAATCAGAAATGAATCAAAGATCGACTGTTGGTGTTAAGCCATTTGCACGATAATGATCAAATCAGACTTGCATAATAACAACATACCAGAACAATAAAGTATGATAGACTCTTGCAGTGAGTGAGTGTTAAAAATATATCATCACTGAGACTGACCATAGCAGACACTTAAGTATAGGGTCTGTGTCTGAGATCTCTGAACAATGTACTGGTAATTAGGCAGCAGCAGTTTAAAAAATGGAATCAGTTTAATGTATGATAAAGGAAGCATCTGCATGGATTTATTAATATAAACACAGTATGATAATTCATCTAAATCTGAGTGTCTCAGTGTTTGCTTGCTGAGTCATGGCACAGGGAATTTTGTATCAAAAATACTATATTGTTAGAAGACGTCCACTTGATTGCACATTAGCTTCATCTGAACTTTGGAATATTTTGTACAGAACACTACTGTGGATGTGGTTCCTCATCACTTAGGCTACAATGGAAATGCATAAGAAAAGGATCTTTTAAGATTAAGTTTCTTTCTTTCTTTTTTTTTTTCATTTGTGAAACAGGTGGGAAGTAGAAGTTTTACCAGGATCATTTTTCTAAGTTTCCATAGAGCCACATGAATACCACGTGAACACATGTTGCAACTGCCTTATTCAAAGTCGCTGGGCAAGGCAAAGCTAGTTAATTTGTATAGCACATTACAACAACGAGGCAGTACAGAGTGCTACAGCTGTCCTGCTTCAGTTAGCATTGTGAGCAACAGTGAAAGCACTGTTTATACTGTTTCAGTTGTCTGACAACAGCAGCAGAAAACTAATAGAGTGAGAGCAGTTAAACAGTTTGTGTGTGTACATTGGTTAGATATGTTTAGCATGGGTGTTACTAACAGGATTGGTAGAGCTTGTCCACAAGAACTGACAGAAAATTAGAGTGTCATCTTTTCCACAAGGTTATCATCATCACCACCATTAGGTTTTTATAAATCAGAGGTGAAAACTGACAGTGAAAATAATTTAAATTTCAACTTTTAGGGAGTGCTACTGGCCTAAAGAGTTCTGTGGTCACTTCCCACAGTTCCTTGCAGGAGATGTCTCACAGTTTTTTCAGACCAAATGAAGAACCACATGGACAGTCAGAGTGTTTGTCCACTTACTGCAATCACCTAGTTCAGAACAACTCAGAAGCCCAAATACAAAACTGTGACTCACAAACCAAAAATGTGAAACACAAACCAGAAGGCACGTGTGACAATCTGTTATTTGAGATGCAAATCACATTTATTTACATTTAACAGAATAGCTCTTTGTCATACATGTGAATGATGGTAATTTTTGGTTACAGGTTATGTTGGTTGGTTTTCAATTTCAGATTTTATTAACAGACAAAAGTTATGCTACACTGTACAAACTAGTACAGTGTATAAAGTGGTACAAACACAGAAACTGTACGAAAGACACACTATCCAATGTACAAGATGAACTATGTCTGAAAAATCAGACCCAGTTCAACAGAAGGAATGATTACAGCTCGCAAAACCTGTTTCAGTGTTAACATGAGCTTTAACTCTACAATTTAACAATAAAATTATGAACCTACCCTTAAAAGCAAGCAGGCTACAGCTAAAACTCTGGACTTGCCCTTTAAACTCCATAACTTGTGAAACTACATCACCCACACTGCACAGGGCTTGAACGTCATCATAACAGGAAGTACCAGAGGCTGGGAGGCAGTCGTTTTAGGTGAATGAGCAGAGCAGAGTGGCAGTAAAAAAACAGAATGAGTGTACTGTAAACCCCTGTCTGTCAGAGAGACGGTTCCCCTTCTGCCAGCGCCCATGGACGACACCCAGGAACAACACAAACCACGTTAGGAACAAATAAACCCGACGGGTGAGGCTTTGTTCCCGAGGTTCACCCCGGTGGACCGTTCACCTATGATGGAACGGGCGATGGAGCAGCTCAACGTACAGCTCAACCGGCTGACCCGTTCCCTCCGCCGGGCCAGGACCGTGGAACTACCGGAAGGTAACGATACGGAGTGCTAAAGGCTTTTAGCTGAACACACGCACAGATCTTCACGTGCCATTCCAGTCACAGAGTGAGGTGCCACAGCACCCTGTCACGGCCTCTGTCACACACACACAGCGGTGTTAGTCCACAGACTGGGTACAGACGTGTCAGGTTAATACACCTTGTCAGGTTAATACACCCTTGAGTGTGTGACTGAGCTCTGACAGTCTGACAGGAGGTTTGTTATCCGGGCTGACCTGACAGCAGGAACTGAGGCTCTGTTTTTTTTGTTTGTTTTTTAAATGATTGCAAAACTTGTTCCTCTGTTATTCTTAAGAGGAAGCAGATTCCAACACAACATCCTTTAGGTGTTTGCATATATGGTAGTAGTTGTTGGGTTTTTTTTAGGCTTCAATATGACTCGCTTGTGTTTTTTACTGTGGGCTTATAATGACTCATTTGATACCAGGAACTGGGGATATCTGGTACAACTGAGCCACTGAAATGGATGAAAGATTTATACAAACATGCGCAAATCCATGTGAGTTTGTGAAATTAATTAGGGAATTATGTAGCATAAACAAATATAAATATAAGTTTGCTATGAATAATTCCTGTGAATTGGATACGATTTTTGTCAGCATGTTTACATTAACTTATGAAACTATAGCTTTTAGCTTAACAGCAGGCACAATGAGAGCATCAAACTCAGACCACCCTCTCTGATCCCTCACTTCCTGTTGTTGCTTACAAAAAGCAGAATTCAACCCGTACCTCTGGAATGTACCCATGCTTCTTCACTGTGTTGTTTCTAACAACAAACTTACACCAACAATCACACATATCATCTCCAGGGTTATTTTCTGAGATCTTAACAATAGAGCCATCATACACAGTGGTGTGTGTATCTGTGTGTTTTCCAAGTGAGACACAGTACAGGCACTGTCACCACTCTAGGTAAAGTACATATAAATGTGGTGCACCTGAGACCCAGTTTCTTTTTTTTACACACAGCATTGCTGTAAATAAACAGTGTACCAGACAATAACTGTGTGCTGTTTTGAAGAAATTCACTTGTAGTGACTCAGCTGCTCTAAAAAAAAAAAAAAAGAAAAAGGAAATGCTTTATAGGAACTGTGGTCCACTGCCAATGACCATTTTAGGAACAGTCAGTAATGTGCTATTACACACAATGTCTTTGGTTACATCTACTGGCAGTTTGCAGGAACTGCAGAAAAGAAAGCCACAGTCCAGCTCCACCTCCAGATAAGTCTCTGTACAGAGGCTTTCTGTTTTTTGATTTATCAATTAATTGCATCTGTGAAAAGTCAAAAAAGCCTTTAAAAAGCCTTTAAAAACATTTGAAAAGTCTTTAAAAAGCCTTTAAAAAGCCTATCATAATCTCCAAGAGCCAGAGGAGTCTTTAAATGTCTTGTGTTGTCTGATTGATTGTCAACCTGAAGTTTTAATACAATTAGGGCTTGATTTTCAAAATTGCTGCAGAATAATTTTTTGTTCATCAATTAATTGAACTCTATTAATAATGTCATTATTGTTGACTGTCCCACTATATTCTGTAGTAAGACATAGTGTCTATGGTGAGATGGTAAATGTGCTCCATTTTATATAGCACATTTCTAGTCTTATTGACCATGCAAAGTGAGTTACACTACACTTTTTACTAACACACACACACACGCACACACTGGTGGGCACATCAGTGTTGATCTCCCTCCAGAGCCACAGCCGGCCCAAAACTTTTGTCAAGTTTTGTCTGATAGTTTTATTCGTTTTCTGTTTCTCCCTCCACAGACAATGAGACTGCAGTGTACACACTTATGCCAATGGTCATGGCTGACCAGCACAGGCAAGTATTGTGGCATATTTACATTTGCTTTTTTTGTTCTACTTCATTTCTGTTACCACTGCAGAGGTGTTGTGAGTGAGTGTTGCTGTCTCCAGAAGAAATGATTTACTTCTTCCATCCTGTTTCTAAAAGGTCAGTGTCAGAGTTGCTGCTCAACTCCAAGTTTGATGTGAATTACGCGTTTGGACGGGTGAAGAGAAGTCTGTTGCACATCGCTGCCAAGTAAGATGTTGTTCCTGCTGTTCTTATTTAAGAGTGAGAACACCCTTGGATTCTGTTAGGACTCTCCCTGCTGTCCAGCATTTTTTAAAAATTGCTATAAAGCGATGTAGTGGGAGAGTCTGATGAAAGAGGGCTTCATAGATCTATACCGGCCAATATTAGCTTATTGCAGATATAACAGCATCAATGTATGGGTCGCCTGATAAGTAACATTTTTTTAATTTACATTAATTACAGTACAGAAATGCTAAACCACATGGTCGTGTGGTTTCGGCCATAATATTTCTGATGTGAAAGTTGGATGCTGTGTTGAGTAGTTTCCCTGGAGTGGAACATCAATATGTTAAATGATCTTAATAGTGATGGGAAAATAATTGTAATTTTCAAAGTATGGGCAGTTATCGATCACAGAAATATCAGTATAGGGACCAGATATCTAGTTTGGTATATTCTGATTCCCCCAATGACAAGTAAAAAAGATTAACACATTATTACCGACATGTTGTTTTCACACATAACTATATTGTCAGAACACTCTGACGTCCATGTGCTCCTCTGTGTTCACACATTCAGCTATAAATAAAAATACACACCTGCTCACCTGTTATTCACATCATCCAGATTTATGTCCCATAGTCAAGTTCAACTCAATAATTAAAGGTTCAATTTATCCAAATTGTGAAACATTGGTCTGATAATTGTATCCATGGTAACAGTGACACTGTTTGGTGTGACCAGCCACATACTGAGCACAGGGTAGTTTGTGTGTCTGCAGGACGTTTAAGTTGCTCTCTCTGTACAGCTGTGGGTCAGTTGAGTGTCTGGTTCTGCTGCTGAAGAGAGGAGCCAACCCAAACTACCAGGACATCTCAGGCTGTACCCCTCTGCACCTCGCTGCTAGGAATGGGTATGAGCCACATACTACAATTTAATATCTGTTTACATGCTGGTGATGTGTTCAGTTCTAATTCAACACTAATAATTATTTAATTAAATCTTGTGACACGTGGTCCGTTGAGTTTGCACAGTTATTTGCTGATTCTTCTGATTTTGGTCGGATTTTGGTTTGAAGCTGTCCTGAGGAGTTTTTTTTTGTTTGTTTTTTGGTTTTGTCTTTTTTTTTTTTTTTTTCCATTTTCCAGTTACTATTTCCAATTACTTTTGAACTCATTGGTTCAAAAGTAACTGGGACACACATAAAGTCAAACAACATCATCATATTAAATATTCTGTGGGCAGTCCTTTGCAGTCAGTGACTGCCTGAAGTCTTCAACCTATAGACATCAGCAGATGCTTTCTATCTTCCCTGGTGATTCTCTCCCAGACCGTCACTACAGCCACCTTCAGATCCTGCTTGTTGTGGGGTCCATCTGTCTTTAGTCTGGTCTTCAGTAAGTGGAATGCACACAGTGGGATTGAGATAAGGTGATTGACTCGGACAGTCGAGGATATTCTACCTCTTCACCCTAAACAGGCCTTTGGTTGAAGTGTTTAGGACTGTCCTCCTGCTGACTCATGAAATGTTGTCCAGTGAGTTTTGATGCATTTGGCTGAATCTGAGCACAGAGTGCTCCTGTAGACCTCTACATTCACCCTGTTGCTTCCTCATCAAATTATCAATCAATGCCAGTATGTCCATTCCATTGGCAGCCGTACTGTCACAAACACTCATGCACGCTGGATGGCAGCAGAGGAGGTTACACCAGCATCTTGTTCTGAAGTTGTTAAGCTGAGTTCTCTAAAGTTAGCACTACTCCTGCATTGCTCTGTGTATAATGACGCCAAAAAAAAAAGAATTTCAGAGATTTGGGGTCTTCACGACCTTTTAGGAGGCAGCCCTAGTTGAATGTTTTGACGACACTGATACTAAAAACCTTCCTCCACTGTTTCCTCAGACAGAAGAAGTGTATGGGCAAGCTATTGGAATATAACGCTGATGTCAACATCTGCAACAATGAGGGACTGACTGCTGTGAGTGGACTGTAATCCTCTGACTGTGGTTCATGTTGTGCTGAATGTCTTAAAATCACTGAATTCATCAAATGATTGTGGTGTTATCTATTTGACTGCTGGTTAATTAACTCCTGTGATCAGTATAATGATGATGTCCATGTGAACCTGCAGATCCACTGGTTGGCAGTGAATGGACGGACAGAGCTCCTACACGATCTGGTCCAGCATGTGTCCAATGTGGATGTGGAGGACGCCATGGGCCAGACAGCTCTACATGTAGCCTGTCAGAACGGACACAAAACTGTGAGGAGTTTTTTTTTTTTGATTGATTTTTTTTTATTTTTGATTGTTGCTGAATGATGATTGTTGCTGTAATAAAAAATATTACATGTATATTTATTCTTGCTCAGTCCTCTGATTCAAGCCACTTTAATCCAGGTGGGTGTCAGGAGTAGTGTGACTTCTAGGAAGTGTTAGTGAGGGTTATAGGCCTTTGTGGGTTGTAGTTTGAGGGGAGTGGCTTTGGAGACAAATCACTACTTGGCTATGGCTACAGCTATGACTATAGCTGTGGTTATGACTGGCTGACTGCTCTTTACAGCCCCTAAGATGGTATAGTTGGCCAGGACAGTGTTGTAAAGCCTGAATTTGAACTTGAACTACTTGAATGATGATTGTTGCTGACACCTATCTGATTTAGTGAAATATTTCCCAGTATGTGATATGAGTGTGTGTTGTGTCCTCTCAGACGGTGTTGTGCCTTCTGGACAGTGGAGCTGACATCAACCGGCCAAACGTCTCAGGAGCCACACCTCTTTACTTTGCTTGCAGGTGTTGTCATCAGTGATTCACCTCAGCTCTTCTACACGTCCTCTTAATTCTTGGGGAGAGGATATGCACCGATGTGCTTCCTTTAATTTAGGAAATGGCTTAGCTTAGCAAACAGGAGCTCTTCTTTTCACAGTTATTAATATTCTGAAATACCCACATTTACCTTTGGATACCTGAGTGCCAGTATTTGACAGTCCATTACTCCAGCTGTATTGAAACTTGTCTGTCTCCTGTAGCCACGGCCAAAGGGACACAGCACAGATCCTGCTCTCTCGAGGTGCCAAATATCTCGCTGACAAGAATGGAATCACTCCTCTCGACCTCTGTGTGCAGGTGAGCGTTTCACCGCCTTTTAATCTTTCGTTCGCTTTACTCCTTTTCCTCTTTGCGTTGTTTCTTCAGTTTATGCTGAGCTCCTTTGGTTTCTGTACCTCCTGTGTGCTTTCAGGGTGGATACGGGGAGACCTGTGAGATCCTCATCCAGCACCACAGCAGACTGTTCCAGACCCTCATCCAGATGACACAGAATGATGACATTAAAGAAAACATGGTAAAGCCCAGTTTGTCTCTACATTCACTGATAAGACCTGTGTATACACTTCTATTAAGTGTGTGTGTGTGTGTGTGTGTGTGTGTGTGTGTGTGTAGCTCAGGCAGGTTCTGGAGCATGTCTCTCAGCAGAGTGACAGTCATTACCAAAGGATCTTAACCAGTCTTGCTGAAGTGGCCACCACCAACGGACACAAGCTTCTCAGGTACAGTTCAACATGTTTAATTCAATATTTGATTTGCTTCCCTTTGCTTATTTCTTTTATGTTGCACACATTGATCTTATAATGTAGAACATTTTCAGGACTATAGATTTTCCACTGCAGTTTTAATTGTACTTGTAGGAATCATGTGGGAAATCCACTTACTCACTTTCTTTCAGAGAATGAGATGTTCAGAGTGATATCAGTCTCATGTCTGATGTCTCATTTCTCAGGGACATATCTGGAGTTTGGATGTGGCTAGCCTAGCTCAGCATATAGACTGGCAGCAGGGAGCCTTGCTCTGTCCAGTGTTAAGAGTTCAAAGTTCACTAACATGTTGAAATGCAAAACAACAATTTGTGGTTTCTATCACCCTATTCCATCATGCACATGATACAAAGAAAAATTTAAATTGTATAGATAATAGGAGTTGTGAGCTTTTGAATTCACTCTGCACTTCCTGAATGTAAAAAAATGTCATTGAAGTGTAGGCAGACAATCCAGGTATTTAACAGCTCAGCGTCCTGCTCCTCCATCATATCAAACTGTCTCTTTCTCTGACTTAGTTCACAAAGATCTTCTTCTGTTGATTCACTCAGAGAAATCAGTACCCTTCTCCTTCCCTGACTGCAGACACATGGAAGCAGTCACAAACAGAAAACACTGTCTTATCTGTGTCAGTAAGTTTAATGTTATGTATTTATTACAAATTGATTGTTGAGTAGTTGTCTTTCCTTTCCCCCCGGACCTCCCTCAGCCTGTCCAGCAGTTACGAAGCTCAAATGAAGAGTCTGTTGAGAATTGTTCGCATTTTCTGCCATGTGTTCCGTCTGGGGCCGTCATCACCCAACAATGGCAACGACATGGGCTACAACGGCAACAAGACGCCTCGCAGCCAGGTCTTTAAGGTTAGTAGGAGGTCTACACACACACAGGGTTCCTGTGTGTCCTCGAAAACCTGGAAAAGTTTTCCAATCATCATGATCATGTTTTGAAATACTCTGAATGTATCACAGAGTTGTGAACTTTTGAATTCACTCTATTCTTCCTGAATGTAAAAAATTTGCCATTGAAATGTTGCTAGACAACCAAGGTATTTAAGTGGACTGATCCTTCAAATGCAAACATTAGTAAGTGTTGGCTGTTAATAAAATTTACTTTTAAACATGTTTATAACTCAGTTCCTCCCCACTTGCGGGATCATTGTTTTCTAATGGTCATAGTCTAAAACTGCTTGTTTTGCCTGCATTTATTATGGCTTAACCTCTGAATCAGTAATTTTTGAAAATGAAGAGAATGATGATTAAAAAAAGGACAAGCAGCTCTTCCTGCAGAAAGAACTCAGACATCCATTTCAGACATCACTCCTGATGGGATTTAAATTATATCAGGAACAGCCAGTTCACTGAAAAACAATAATGGCTGCAGTTATTACTGGTGAAGGGTTGAGAAATGACCCACATTCACACAGTGGATAGGATTAAAACCACTGACCAGGGCAGGTCATATTAAAATCAGCCCACCTCCCACAGAGAAAGATATCCTGAATCTAATCTACAGTCAATAACTCATAAGAGTTATTATAACTCAGAGTTTTTTTTTTGCAAATTTATTAAAAATCAAAAAGTGAAATCTCTCACTTGCTAAAGCATTCAGACCCTTTCTGTTGTGCTCCAAATTATGTTCAGTTGTACCCTGATAGAAAAGTACTGAGAGCCTTAATTCAGTACCTTGTAGAAGCCCCTTTGACCACAATTACAGCTTCAGATTTTCTTGGTTAAGTCTCTGCAGGCTTTGCACATCTGGATTTGGTTTATCCCATTCTTCCAGGCAGATCCTCTCAAGCTCTGCCACAGTCAGATACTTATTCCAAAGCTACTCCAGTGTTGTTTTGGCTGTGTGTCTCAGGTCATTGTCATGTTGCCCCAGTCTCAGGTCTTGTGAACTCTGGAGCAGGTTTTCTTCAAGGACCTCTCTGTATTTGGCTGCATTCATCCTTCCCTCAGTTCTGACCAGTCTCTGTATCCCTGCTGCTGAGAAACGACTCAGTAGCGTGATGCTGCCACCACCATGCTTCACCATAGAGATGGTATTAGCCAGATGATAGCAGGGCCTGGTGTTCGTCAGACATAGTTTGGAGTTCTGCTCAAAGGGTTCAGTTTTTGTCTCATCAGGCCACAGTTTTTTTTCCTTCATGCGCTCACAGCATGGCAAACTCCAAATTGCATTTAAAGCAAACTTCTTCTTTGTAGTGTGTCTTTGTTAGATATAAGTTTCACTATAGTGGATCTACAGATTGTCATTGGAGTGACCACACAGCCCTGTGGTGTTCCTGTGTTCAGATGGAGGGTTGAGGCTTACAGGCTTACTGTCAGACTGAACAGAATGGCAGGCAGGTGTGTAGGCAAGTAGACAATAGGAAAATACATACAGGTAGGAGCAGGGACAAAGCAAGAACATTGGCAGATGATGCAACATGGAACAAAGGGAGGGGCGCTGACAAGGGAAATAGAAACAGGTGTGTAGGTAGGTGTGGGGAGCCAGGTGACTAGGACAGGAGGGAAAGGCCAGGGACATCTGCTGGACGGAGGGAAAAATGGCAGGATAAAGGGATGAAGGAAGGAATAGACAGGGGCAGAGGGGAACAGAGTAGACCATGATAGTGTGAGCCAAAATATTGATTACTGCAGCTGAAATCACTCGTGTAGGGTTTGAAATTTCTGACTCAGGGGCAGTGGTGTCAACTGTGTGTAGTTAATTGCATCTTTTATTGTAAGATAAAACAATAATAAGGAACAAAGAGGAGGTGGCATGGTGCAAAAGGGCTCCAGGTTCGAACCCCGGTCTGGGCTCTTCTGTGTGGAGTTTGCATGTTCTCCCTGTGCCTGCGTGGGTTTTTTCCGGATAGGCTCCTTATCTTAGATGTGAACCATGGACGCTTTAATCATTTGCAGTAAATCATAACCCTCGACATGTCAAATGCATTGACATGTCCAGGTTTGGGAAATAGGATCTATGTGAACCCTGCAATCCCATAATAAGTCTCCCTTGCTTTTGTCAAGGTAGCTGAGCTTTTAAATGTCATCTGCCACAGACCGAAAATTTGATAGATGATTTACTCTGATATTTAATGTTCCATTTAAAATGATTGGCAGTGTTAGATCTGTGGGTTTGGACAAAGTTATGGTTGGGTGACACAGATATAATCTTCTATCACAGTACATGTAATTTTGCTTTGTACCACATTTTCTGGAAATTCAACTAAAAAACAGTTTCTTGTTAAAATGACTACATGAGACTTTGTTGCTGGCTAAACCAGCAAAACCATAGCTGACAAACCAAGGTCCTGTAAATCTAATATTACAGCTGTGCTGTTCAGTGATTTGCAACACTGACTTTAGACTTTACAGTGACTTTAGAATAGAGCAAAATCTCTGACAGTATAACAGATGTCATAGTATATATTTCAGTATCATCCAGCCCTACACCAGATCTTCATCCTATTGTGGCTGGTACTCTGTGATTATTTGATTTGCATTAACACCATTTCAGTTGCAAATACACACAGAGAGAACAAACTAGATACTGTAGATTTTGGGCTGTCAACCTATATCACAAGTTTGCACATCCATTTGCTAATTGTTAGGACTCAATAAAACCCAATTGAGTCTTCAGTGTGGTTCTTTTTTTTTTTGCTATGGTTGTGGAGCATTTGATGATTCTATAAATAACTTTTCTAAAAATGATTGTAGCACCTGAGTGTATTCTGCTCTTGTATAAACTTAAAAAAAAACCCTGTCTCATCCAGGCCTATTTTTATTTTTTATGTGATCTGTTCACCCAAGTAAGAAAAAAAAAATTTAGCCATGCAGATAGAGCTGATTCTGTTTGGCTTTGGATGTCTGTCTTTCAGATTTCTGTCTCCATCCATACACAGCAAAGATGAAGTTGATGAGTTTTCATAGAGACGATTTGACAGAGAGTAGTTAAGTAGAGAGACAGAGACAGCAGAGAGTAGTGAACCTCAGACTGTGGATTATACAGGGAAACCAAGGCACTGCTTCTGAAAATAGATGCTACTGCTGATTTTCAGTGTTATGAACTCTACAGACAGAATTCTGCTCACCTCCATTGTATTGATGTGGAGCCAAAAATAATCAGAGCCAATGAGAGACAGACAGGAGGTAAATAAAGACATAAGCATTTTTGTAATCTGGATGAACTGGAGCATTAAAAGCAAACCTCTGTTCTGTGTATCATCAGGTCCTTAACAGTCCTGATAAAGTTCCTTACTTTCATTCTCTAGAGCTTTGTATTTCTTAATTCATCTTAATTCAGTTGCAGATAGTGTTAAAATGGTTCTAAGGCCTTGAGTGATGCTTTATAAAAACCTGCAGAGACGCTGAAGGTCAAAGTCACTCCTCTTATGTAATGTCTTTATTGATCACTCTCACCTCCTGTCTGTCTCTCTGCAGCCATTGGAGTTGCTGTGGCACTCCCTGGACGAGTGGCTGGTGCTCATCTCCACTGAGCTGGACAGGAACAGGAAGAACCCGTCTTCCTCCTCCTCCAGCAGCGAGATAGCCTCCCTGCTTCTCAAACAACGGGAGGTTGACCACTCCGGCTCCACACCAAAGCTTCCCTCCTTGCTGGACCCGCAGATCGTCATGGAGACAGAGGTGTACGCTGACGGGGAGGACGTCATCTCCATGACAGCCAACCGGCTCAGTGCTGTGATCCAGGCCTTCTATATGTGCTGCTCCTGTCAGATGCCACAAGGGTCTGTGCTTAGCTTTCATCTGTTAGCTGTCATAACTCTCGATACACAGAGAAGCATCATTTAATATAGAGAGCTGCTACCACAGTTTTACTGCGGGTATTATTACTTCTACCACAGCTACCACTGGTGTTGCTGGCATACTACCACCACCTACTACTGCTGCTCTAATGCTGACAATAGTATTACTACAACAGCTACTAGTGTCACTACCTGTCACTACACTGCTGTTACTAGTATGAAGTCCATTTTATTGACAGCGCCAAATCATAACAGAGGTTATCTCACAGCAGTTTTCATATAGAACAGGTCTAGACCATACTCTTTATAATATTATTTACAGAGAGCCAATATTAAGAGAAGCTACCCTCTGCAGTGTATATCCAATGTGATCTGATGTCAGTTTTCTGTTCACTCTCTGTTTCTGTTGTCCATCCATTATCTATACCGCTTATCCCCTTAAGGGTAACGGGATGGGTAGGGGGCTGGAACCAATCCTGGCACACACTGGGTGAGAGGGGTACACCCTGAGCAGGTCTCCAGTCTGTCACAGGGCTGACAAACAACATAGAGACAAACAGCCATTCACCCTCACATTTACACCTATGAACAACTTAGAGTCACCAGTGAACCTAATCTAATCATGTCTTTGGACTGTGGGAGGAAGCTGGAGAACCCAGAGGGAACCCACACAGGCACAGAGAGAACATTCAAACTCCACACAGAAAAGCCCCAACTGGCAGATTTGAACCCAGAACCTTCTTACTGTGAGGCAACAGCGCTCATATCGTATTTCTTAAGCTCCTTAGTCTCTGAGTCTAACGCTGTCGACACTGGCCTTGTAGCATCTTCAGTCCTGTGTCAGTGTCACTCTGGATATGTTCAGCCACATCACTGTTGTTGTCTTAGATGCGTTTTGGCAGCGCTCACAGCTCAAGACACAATCATTGTTGTTACCTGCAGGTTACAATGAAGTGAAACTCATTGTTTCTGTTACCCAGCAGGTAGAAAAAGCTACACTGACTAAAACAGAAGCAAATCTGTTGCATCAAATGTAAGTGAGGTGATGAGTGAAAAAGGCAGCTGAGTGACAGCCTGGATTCCCCTGGTGAGAGTTGTCACACCTTAATCCCTGCTGTGCTGAGCTTGGAGTATCCTAGTGAGGAGTGATGAGAACAGATAAATGCCTCAGTTGCAAATATCTCTATAGATAATGTGGCAAACTAGTATTAAAAGTACCACCACCACTGTTACTTCTGCTACTGCTGCTAATGCTTCCCATAGTCAGCCAGTGTAACGTGACTCAGTGCTGCAGTGATCATGTAATCTGTCACCAATCAGAATCCTCCCTGATAGTACTGTGTGATGGATGGATGGATGGATGGGTGGATGGATGGATGGATGGATGGAAGGAAGAGTCTAAACATCTAAATTTCCTAAAACTTTTGAACAGTGATGTATATCAGGCTAATCCAAGGTGTTTCTGTGTCTCTCTCAGTACTTAGTTTATAGAAAGTTGAGACAGCTCCCACTGTGACCAGACATGTCACATCTACCTCCTGTTTCCTTCCACATTTATCTCTCTTTGTTTAAACCCTTGTAATTGTTAATAATTATATGCAATTAGATCGTTAAAGATGCTTAATTAACAGCCTGTTATTGACATATCTGCTGAAATGTAGCTGACTTTCTTTCTGTTTTGTTGTACTTGCTCTTTTCTCTTTGTTTTCCATCAGCATTATGGATAAGTGTCTTCTATAATGGTCCAACATCATTTTCAGTGTAGACATTTTGCCATTTCAGACAGAAACAAGTTGTAATCGTAAAAAAAAAACTAAAAACAGATGCTGTTGCTGAGATGTTGCTTCTGTCCCCCTTACCTTTTCCTTTCTCACTCCATCTCCCTCACTCTTCACCTTCCCTCTCTTTCCTTACCCAGAATGACGTCCCCTCGTTTCATTGAGTTTGTCTGCAAGCATGACAATGTGCTCAAGTGTTTTGTAACCAGGTGAGTCAGTGTGGCCCCTCTGCCATACATTAACCTCCTCACACAGTTCCTAGAGACTGGGCATTGATCCAGCTCCTTTTTTCCTCTTCATTTATTTGCACTTCTCTCTTTGCTCTCTCACTTCCCCCTTTCTTGTTTCCTGTCTCTGCTCATCCCACTGCGTCCTCTTTTTCAGAAACCCAAAGATCATCTTTAACCACTTCCACTTCCTCCTGGAGTGTCCAGAATTAATGTCACGCTTCATGCACATTATTAAAGGACAGGTAAGACATGATGCATGGACACTAAGTGATTCCTTTAAGATTTTAGCTGTTACTCGAGGGTTTTTTTCTACCTCACTGAGCATTCTGTGTTGTGCCTTTGGACTCATCTCAGCTCAGTGTCCTCCTCTAGAACATGGTCAGCAACAATACTCAGACAGACTGTGGCATTCAGACCGTGATTGATTGGTATTAAGGCCCAAAGTGAACCAAGAAAACATTCCCCACACCATCACACCACTATCACCAGTATGAACTGTTGACACAAGGCAGGTTGGGTCCATGCATTCATGCTGTCCAAATTCTGACCCGACCATCTGCAGCCTCAGTAGAAATCCAGATTCATCAGACCAGGATACATCCAGTCTTCATCTGTCCAGTGTTGGTGGGTCTGTGTCCACTGCAGCCTCAGATCTCTGTTCTTGGCTGACAGGACTGGAACCTGACGTGGTCTCTGCTGTTGTAG
>JBBMJY010000025.1:22487443-22514418 GCA_037833715.1 Toxotes lorentzi
CATTCTCCTCAGACCTCTCTCATCAACAAGGTGTTTCTGTCCTCAGAGCTGCTGCTTCACTGGATGGTTTTTGTTTTGGCTTCAGTCTGAGTTAAACTCCAGAGACCGTTGTGTGTGAAAATCCCAGGAGATCAGCAGTTTCAGAACCACTCAAACCAGCTCCTGACCTGTATCTGCATGATTTTATGCCTTACACTGCTGCCACATGACCAACTGAGTGGATAATTGCCTAATATGATGTTGCTATCATTGCTGCTGTTATTATTAATAACATTATTACACACAGTATCACTATTATTATTATCATTAAAACAACCAGTCTGACAGGGCTTATACAACAGTATATACAGCTGTTCCTGGTCTTTCTCTCCTGCTCTCTACCCTCTTTCTCCTCTCCCTCTCATTTCTCTCCTCTCAATCCAACTGGTTGAGGCAAATGGCCTCCCACCCTGAGTCTGGTTCTGTTAGAGGTTTCTTCCTGTTAAAAGGAGGTTTCCTTTTGCTACTTTCTGATTGATGCAGCTGTCATTTTCCTGTCCAGCACCCATGTCCTTTGAGTAGCAAATGTAGTTGTGCCCACCTGAACACACAGGAGTGTTGGTCTTAAAATGAGGTGTTGTCAGGTGTAATGTTGACGTATTGCTATGTTGAGGCAGCAGAGAGCTAAAACCTGGTCTGGAGTCACTAGTGCAGTATTCCACTGTTATTTTAAGGGCTCATCAACAAGACAGTAAAATGCGCTTACATAGGCAGGTGCACAATGTGCATATACTCTCCTTGCTGCACACACAGGTACGCACAAACATGCAATACATTCTTACAACCTGGCAGATCTGCCGTTAGAATGGCAGTCCACCAAAGTGCAAGCGCACCTGGCTTTTAAAGGGAATGGGAGACGGCTCTTACACCCAAAACACACCCATGATTAATTTAGAGACTAAGTACAACCCTTTTGAACCATACACCTGGTGCTGCAAGCCTTTTTTTCCATTAAACTAATAAAAGTGGATTTGGACAGGCCTTAAATTCACTTGCTCCATGTGTTTTAGACCATGTGCTTAGATTGTTAAAATAGAGCCCTTTTGTCTGGGTGTAGCTTGAGAGGAGACTCTTACACATCAGCATTTAGAGGAAGAGTTAGATGGTTGACTATTGACATTATTCATGGAATTAACCAATCATTCCTCCTGACCTGTCTTGTTAATGGGATAGTGCAACAGGTCAAAGAGGTAAGTAAACTTCTGAACAAGAGGTATTTTGGCTACAGTGTGTGAGTCCATAGTTGAATACAGGTTGTTGAACAAGACTTTGCATTAAACCTGTACTTTGTTTAGTTTTATTAGGTTTTTTCAAAGGTTACTTTGTGTTCACTTCTGTCTCATTTTTTTTAAAAAGGTTGTCAACGAATATTTTTCATTATAATTTTTTTACTGAATGAACCCAAATTATAATTACATTTTTTTATCACAAGCCTAACTGCTCAGTGTACTACGTCAAGCTAATCGAGATTCACCCAATATTATTATATACTGTGGCTTATTTTTCTTTATTTTCTACTTTGGCAAGTGACTCTCTAAGTTCCTCTGTGTCTTTATGTTTGTGTCTTTGGGGACTTTACAGAAAGTGACTTTGAAAGACCTGTGTCTTCACATCGTTTAACAGTGTTACAACCACGGCGATAACGCTTAAGTTCCATTTACACGGCTTTATCAATTTTAAGTGCTGCTCTGAGTTGTGTGTTGTTCATTCACTCTTCGGTATTCATATTTGAACGGCAGCGTTTGAGACTCGTTACTCATGGATTGTGGCTCACCCGGGAGTAGGCTCTTGTTTTAATTGCAGACTTTAACATGGTGAATTTGATTTCATCTTCTGATTCTCCTCTTATGCCCCGCAGCCCCCGGAGGAAAAGTCTTTCTCTCTCTCTCTTCTGCACTCGTCCTTCGCTCTACCTCTAGTTCTTAGAGAACAAAGGCATATATTATGCAAATAGACCTCAGCTTCATCTTTGTGTTACAGATGAGTATTTCAGCACTGAAGGCTTTCTGAGCCATCAGTTGAGGCTGAGAAATCCACAGTCTGAGCATTGAAAGCGCAGCGAAGTGGTAATTAGTTTAAGATAAGTGCTGTGCAATGTGGGAATGAAGTCTTGTTTTCCCTCTCAGCCCTTTAAGGATCGCTGTGAGTGGTTCTACGAGCATCTGCTGGCCGGCCAGCCAGACTCAGACATGGTTCATCGTCCGGTCAACGAGAACGACATCCTGCTCATCCACAGAGGTATAAACTGTCCTCACCACCACAGACTGTATAAAGAGAAGATCACACCAAGATCAAGTCCATACACACCTGTAATTTACTCTCCAGTGTAATGTCGC
Source organism: Toxotes lorentzi (assembly GCA_037833715.1). NCBI lineage: Eukaryota > Metazoa > Chordata > Actinopteri > Toxotidae > Toxotes > Toxotes lorentzi. The sequence goes on from JBBMJY010000025.1 coordinate 22,489,819, forward strand.
CTGGTTCATTGGCAAATCCACAAAGAAGGAGTTCCTGAAGGTTGATATGTGCCAGTTGTGGGTACAGTGTAGACATTTTGTGTCACTTTAATATTAATGCCAGAACTGACACCAAAAATCCTCACTGAAAGCCTTATTAATTGGATTTACATCTGCTTCATGCAGGATGAGTTTTATTTTAAGCACTGCGTTTAAAAATGCAAGGGGCTGCGTTAGTGTGGGTGTGTTTTTGCAGATACTGGTAAGGCTATGAAAAGCGTCTCACCTATCCTTTCCCATTCAAGTCTAGGGGAAAGTGGTCTCAGACTTTTGGACCTCATTGTTTCTCTGTTGGCAGCATCACTGTGCCAAAGCAGTGGTCTTATGGAGATGAATGAGGTCTTTTATGCAGTGTAAATATCGGTCTAAAAAACCGAAGGCCTTTTAATCCGTAAGAGTTCATTCCTGGTTGGTTTTGGCAACACCTGCAGTTACTAAATAGAGGGATACATTGAAAGGCTGTGGCTGAAAAGACACCAAGCATAACTCCAACCCTGACCACTACATTTCCCATCAGCCCTCATCATCTTCTTCTCCTTTCAAGTTGTGTTGTGCACTATACTAATTCAGTTTTTCTGTCTCACTGACAGACTCCATATTCAGGAGCAGCTGTGAGATGGTTTCCAAGTCCACGAATGAGAAGCTCAAACAGGGCATTGCTGTTCGCTTCCATGGCGAGGAGGGGATGGTGGGTTTTTAAATTCATATGACACTGCGTGAGATCTCAGTAATTAAACTCCTTTTCTGACCATCAGTACTCCAGTCCCACGTAGTTGTGTTGTGTTTTGTGCTGAACTTTCAGGGTCAGGGTGTGGTTCGGGAGTGGTTTGACATCCTGTCCAATGAGATCATCAACCCAGACTATGCTCTGTTCACTCAGTCAGCTGATGGTACGTGAAGTTTTCCTTACTGTGATAACATTCGGTGCGGGAGGCAGACCTTGATCATGACCTTGTGTAATGAAGGGGTGTGTTTGTGTGTGTGTGTGATCTACAGGTACCACTTTTCAGCCCAACAGTAACTCCTCTGTGAACCCAGACCATCTGAACTACTTCCGGTTTGCAGGTCAGATCCTGGGTTTGGCTCTGTACCACCGACAGCTGGTGAACATCTACTTTACGCGCTCCTTCTACAAACACATACTGGGTAAGAGAACAAAAGCGTATGTGTTCCATCAGGTTTAGAATAATATAACCTCCTGGTTCCACTGATCATGAATTTCCATATTATGTTCAATATGCGTGTGTCTGTGTGTTTTCCAGGTATCCCTGTGAACTACCAGGATGTATCGTCCATCGATCCAGAGTATGCTAAGAACCTGCAGTGGATCCTGGACAACGACATCAGTGATCTGGGTCTGGAGCTCACCTTCTCTGTAGAGACAGATGTGTTCGGGGCAATGGAGGAAGTGCCACTCAAACCTGGAGGGACCAGCATTCTGGTCACCCAGGATAACAAGGTGAGTCACCACAAACACAGTCAGAGTGAAAGGACGAAGCTCAGTACTTGGTGGTAATGCTTCTTTTTACACATTTTCCTTGATAACGTTTTAAGTGAAGGAAACTTCTTCGAAAATCTCTATAATTTGAAACTAATTTGAAGTAAAATAGAGATACACTTTTTCAAACTAATTGAGTTCCCCATGTTTGTTGGGAAAAAGTCTAATTAAGAGCATTTGTCAATCAGCAAGATTTAAACACATTTGTGCTGTAAGGAAACACTGTGCTCTCACTACACTGCCTGTCCTTTCAACATGCAGTGTCTTGTATCACAGCTCAAAGTTAAGTGTGTCCTGCAAGTTCGGTACTTGGTGATCAGGAGCCTTATTTATAACCGTTGCATACGCACAAATCTGGGCCTGAAAGAGGAACACGCTTTTCCCAAGCAAAAGTTGGGATCTCAACAAACAAACTTTACGGGTGAATGTGCACACCCGTATGGAAACTCTGACCCATGCGTACGAACGTGTTGGAGTCGGGGGAAAATGCCCATGCAGATGGTGAGGTGGTCAATAGTGGAAGTCAATAGGCAGGGGAGTGACATGCCCTTTTAGGCTAATGGAAAACCAGATGCGCCACCACCTGGACCATCTGTAAGGGTTTCCTTGGTGCAAGGGAGGGAGATGCGCAAGAAGGTCATTGCAATAGTTAAAGCAAGATATAACCATGGCCTGTGCCAAGAGTTGGGTTGCGTACTGAGTCAAGTAAGGCCTGATTTTTCCTTATGTTGTATAGTGCAAAGCTGCATGAAAGGGACACGGCCGCAACTTGGTCAGAGAAGGACAGCTGGTCATCAAATATGACACCCAGGTTTCTGTGAGAGATGAGGAAGGACTTTCAATGGATGACAAAAAAAAGAACCTTTTTTTCACTGGTTCTTAAGTCGTAAACACGGGAGAAACAGCTTAGATCAGACTTAGAAAATGGATCACCAGAATTTTTTTTCTCACTGCCTCTCTGGGTTTCTGAAGCTTTAGCTTAGATAAACATGTTAAATCAATGGTTCAGTCCTTTTTTCTACAAGAGACATTTCAAAGATTAGACCACTTCTGTCAGTCAAAAGTCTGGAAATTGTTGTCCATGCAGTTGACTCAACTGTAGTTCCCTGCTGACTGTAAATCCCTCTCCTGCTAACATCTCATCCAAAACTCAGCTGCTAGAATTTTAGCTGGTGCAAAGAAACATGATTGCATTTCCCTGACAGTGGCTTCCCTGCTCTGGCCACCTGTTGCTCTTTGAATTGTGTACAAAATGTTACTGCATAATTCTAAAGCTCAGAGAGATCTTGGCCAAAGTTATATTTCTGACCTTTTGTTGTCCTATGTCCCACTATAGTCCCCTGAGCTCCTCAAATGCCTTTCTTCTCATTGTACCAAGGTCTAGACTCAGACACAAAGGTGATAGAGCTATTGCAGTTAAAGCTCCTAGACTTTGGAATGACTTGCCTGAGGAGATTCGAGCTGCACACTCCATTTCATCTTTTAAATCTCTTTTTACAAATCCATTTTTTTAGAACTGCTTCTCTGTGAATACATTGTTGGTGTTTTATTTAACAGGATTTTCATTCAGTTGCTGTTCTGTTCATTTTTAATCTTCTGTGCCCTGCTTTTATTACTTTCATTGTTTTTTGTGGTGTCATGCTGCAGCGGTGTGGCTGAAAGTGGCCTTGGCGACAGTTGCACTTCATCCATAGTTGATCTTGTATGATCGATTGATCCAGGTTTTTGCCTGGAAGAGTCCTAATTAGAGAGCGCAGTGCCGGAGGGTTCCAGGAGATGGCACCGTCTTGTGAAGCAGAGGAGCAGAGAATAGAACTATGTATGAGTGATGTCTGTTTCATTGTCCATCAGTATTTTTGAGGATTTTGATCATTGTGTGTGTATGTGTGTGTGTCCTCCCTCAGGCCGAGTACGTACAGCTGGTAACGGAGCTGAGGATGACACGAGCCATCCAGCCTCAGATAAATGCCTTCCTGCAAGGATTCCACACTTTCATCCCGCCCTCACTCATCCAGCTTTTCGACGAATACGAATTGGTTAGTCGTCCTTCTCTGACCTTCTGGTCTCTCTCTGCCTTTCCTCCTCCTCCTCTCTTCCATCTTCTTTCACAGTTGGTATTCTCCTTGTTCTCCTGTGCCTGCCAGCCCGCTCAGCTCTGATGCAGGGATTGATTAGCCATGTCTTGGGGGGGGGTCACCTTGAAGCTCCTCCCTCTCCTCCAACTCCATGAGGAGGGGGTCTTTTTTCTGTGTCGGCAGATCCCATGTCCTCACTCCTGCGAGGATCAATAGTGTAGCACGATGATTATCCCACCCTGGATTTGTTGGACATACCTCGGTCATGCTGTCATTGGAGGGCAACTGGCAACTGAAGAGCCTGTTTTATGTTTTCACAGCAGCTTTTTCATTCTCACTCTGATGAGCTGCTTTCAACAGTATGAATGTACATTGAGTTTCAAGGATAAAGATGGCAATACTCAAATTTTTTCTTAATGAGAAAAATAAAGATCATAATCTTTTAAATGTTCATTCCATAAAGCCACAGTAGCAGGTTTATTTAATTTTTTTATTAATTTTTCTATACAGACAAGTGACAAAGCGGCCAGAGAACACAAGATCTTTAAGGGTGTATGTTGATACCATTCTTTTTTTCAAGTCTAGCCATGGTACAACTGCCTCCTTATCAAATCAGTTTAGCAAAGGCTTGAAGACGTGAAGGAGAGATAACATATTTCAAGGTTAAGAAAAGACAGACCTCTTACCTCTCTGCGAATGGGGGTGGGGGGTATCATACTCACTAGAAAATTTACATCTGGCAGTGGATTGGTTTTGATCCAGAAGCTCACTTGAAGCAACTGATGAGTATAATACTGTAAATTTATACCAAAATATGATTTGGAATTTTATTATCAATTTTTATTATCAATGTCAATCAGTAACTGGAGTATAGAGGACTTCAAAAAAACGTTCAAATTTATCTTATACCCTGAGATCGCACTGATTTTATGGATAATTTTTAGCGCTCTTGGCAATAATGATAAATCTTATGTCATATTCACCTCCATATGTCTCACCTCTTCAGAATTTTTTTTTTATAGGTGAAATAAAACCTTTCATTGCATCCCCTAATACCTCACATCCCTAACAGTACTGCCATTCATTCCAACAAATTACGTAAAAGCAGATTTAAACTGGCTGAGTATAAAAAGTGAACTGCTTCAAGTTTTGGCGGTAAAGTATTCAAACATCAATCAAGGAATGATTCCATGCAAAATTTGTAAATGTTGTCATTGGTTTGGGCTTACCTATCCATAGTTGGATCAAGAGCAGAGTTCATGTTGCCCCTAAAACTATTATACAATCTGCAACCACACTGTGGTAGAATGCCGAGTCATACCAACCAAAATTACCTTGAAATAAGCAGTTCTGCTAGTCATGATAGTCCCTGCTTTGACAATATGAAACTGAAGAATTTTTTGCACATTAAAATAGTCAGCTCCCCCTTTTGTTTTATCAGCAACAGAAGAGGCACCTTTGTATTTCTGATTTGCCAATTAATATATCTTTTGACATTATCTGTGTTTGTTGAAACAAAGCTATATAAACCTTTCCACTATCAAGCTGGTAAACTGCTGATGATTTTATATTCACTCTACATTCCATGAAATAACAGATAAAAAGAAAAAAAAGAAAATAAAACTGAGATTCCAAAGTAACTGGACATTTCTAGAAGAGAAAAATGAAAAATGGCTGTCTTAGAAATAAAATATGGCAAAAAGAGCAAAATTTAAAAATAAAACCCTTTTCCAGCCCTCCATCCCACCCACCTCGTCCTTCCACCCCTGAAGAGGACAACGTGGGTGGAATACCTTTATCATTACATTGGAAGGCTGTGGAATGTTCTACCTTGGTCACTCAGCACCCTCTGTTAGCTTCCTGTCATTAAGTCTGTCATTAGTCCCCATGGATGTTGCTCCAAAGCTCCACATTCGGAGAAAAGGTCATTGAGGGCCACCACCACCCAGAGTTAGTTTTATCACTATCGTGTAGAAATCTGTTCCATGTGATGCTGATGAAACTTTTTGAGTTTTATCCTCAGACTTGATGATCATCCAGGCTGGCCATTCTATTACAATCAGCATGTGTATGAGCATCCTCAGTTCATCAAATGATGCTGAAAAATGTTATATCCTCTGTATTTCAGCCCCTCTGAGCATCTCCTTTTACATCTGTAAGGCAAATACTGCTCTGTCTCGCTTCAGAGCTGTTCACCCTTGGAATCATACGTCTCAGCCCTTTGTTTTGCCCATTTCTGTGTGTAATAGCAACCATGGGTGATTGCCCTAGTTCTTAGTGGCCAAAACGTTCATATAACATGTCATTCACAAAGTCTCCCCTTTTCCAATCCTTCAAGCAGTCTGAGTATACTCAAATTGTACTGTTGTTCTTAAGGGCTTCAGTTTTCTGGTTTAACATTTTTATGTCCTCCAGCTGTGTGTTTTTTTTTTTTTTTTTGTTCAGTCTTATTTCAGTCTCAATTGCAGACGCCTCAAGATCTTCCACTTTGGACATACGAGACATTACCTGTAGTTGAAATGTTGCTAGGATTTTCTTCAATAGGCTTCAGGCTGGATTCAAGGCTGAGACACCAACTGGAAATGTTCAGATCATGCCATCAGAAGTTGTTTTGGCTCGGTATCTATGGAAAAAGCTTTTATCATGATGTATTTCTTTTCTGCAGCCAAGAGCATAGTTATTTAAAGGGTCTATTTCTCTCATGCAAGGACATCATTTATGTTATGTTTTTGCACCCTCATGTCAGTGGAAATAAAAAACCAACAATGAATGTATCCTACTAATAAGTACCGCATGTGGATCCACATCCCTCTGGTGCCACATCCCTATGGGCCATAGAGCCCTATTGTTGTCCAGAAATTATTAAAAAGTCATCAGCGGGCCACACTGTTTCACTGAGTGACACATTGCTCCATTACCATGAACACACACACACTGTAGTTTATTTTAACTCTCACATACATGCATACTCTTTAAGTCTCACATATATGGTCCTGCTGCCCCAAATACGCATCCTGATCAGATGCCTGAACCACCTTATCTGGCTCCTTTAGATGTGGAGGAGCAGCAGCTCTACTCCTCACTCCCTCCGGATGTCTGAGCTCCTTACCCTATTTATGAGGGTGAGCCTAGCCACTTTATGGAGTAAGCTCATTTTGGCTGCTCATATTCACAATCTCATTTTTTCGGTCACTACCCAAAGCTTATGACCATAAGTGAGGGTTGGAGAGTAGGCCGAGCCTTCCGGCTCAGGTTCATCTTCAGCACGGTCTGGTACAACACCTGCATTACTGCTGATGCTGCACTAATTGGACTTAAACTCCTTTACTTGAGGGAGCAACTAACTCTCAACCCAAAGGGAGTAATCCACCATTTTCATGCAGAGAATGATGGGATCATGGTCTCAGTACAAGAAAATCACAATCAAAAGTTCAACACCAAGTGGAAATATGCTTGACTTGTGGAGAACACGGACACAACTCTCACTCCAGTTCTGTAAGGACCGGATGGCTCATATTAATGGCCCCCATAAGACCCCCATGGGGACTTAGTCGTGATCCTTCTCCAAGTTGACAAAAGACATGTAAGTTGGATGGGAAAACTCCTATTGGAGGTTTTCTGGGCACATGCAATTGGCAGGAGACCTCGGGGTATACCCAGAACATGCTGGAGAGTCTACATATCTCATCTGGCCTGGGAAGGTCTTGGATCCCCCTGGAGGACCTGGAATACATTATTGGTGGATTTCCAGACTACCTTCCTCAACCTGCTGCCAATGCGACCCAACTTCGAAAAAGGGGGAGAACATGGATGGATGGATAAATGGATGATCCAACTTAAATATTCTTTCTCACTCAGTGTCAGTGCAACAATTCAGTGTTTCTGCTGTCATTTGCAATTACAGATTCAGTCACAGCAGCTCAGCTCAGTTTGCACAGCATTCCTGGCCTCAGGTTACCTTACATAAAAATGATTCAGATGAGTTCTGCACAGTGAGGTTTACAGATTTTAAATGTGAGAAGAAGAGAGCGCTGGTATAAGATCAGTCCCCAGTACTGGTGGAAATTCTAAGTTGAGGTATCACAATCAGTATTGTGGTCAGATCTGTGCATCCCCAACAATCAGTGCAGTTCCACGGAAAAAACTGTATGGCAATCAAACTGCATTGTATTCACCCTATCAAATGAAGGGTTTATTAACCATAAAACTGGTTGATTTATGTTATAACAAAAGAGCTAATAGCATGAGTTAGTACCTATTTTCTCCTCTTGTAAGTGTCTTAACACTCAATTTGTAGTTTTTCTTTAAACTGTGTGTGTGTGTGTGTGTGTGTGTGTGTGTGTGTGTGTGTGTGTCTGTGTGTGTGTGCAGGAGCTCCTGCTGTCAGGGATGCCAGAGATCGATGTGCAGGATTGGTGCAGGAACACTGAGTACACCAGTGGCTACGACCCTCAGGAGCCAGTCATCCAGGTGGGCTATTCCTCTGCCAGCCTGACGTGGACCGAATCCTTTAAGACTAGACAATTATGTTGCACTTGAATCATCTGAGTTTTTAGTAACATTGATGTTTACCAGTTAGGTTATTGAAACTTTAGACACAAAATGCATTTTGGATTAGTTTGAAAAGAATTCAAGAAAAGCAACATTTACCAAGCAATGACAAGCAGGAGTATCATTTTTGTAAACTATGTCTAATTTTCAGTGCAGATTCTGTTCCAAGCCTCTGACAGCAGGTAAAACATCAGGTTGCCTCCTTTCTGCTTCCTCAGTCTTTATCTCTGCGTAGACATAGTTATAGAGCCAGATGTGCCCACAGGTTGGATCTTTACCACTTGACAGTGACACTCGTATCTCTCGTAGCTCTTGCTCATCAAGCGTTCCTTCATTTTTAAAACAGTGAATTCTAAAATGTACCAGAGTCTGCATATAAAATTGAATTGGATTTAAAACTCCAGTTTATAATCCTCCTTCATGCTTCTGTTGTCTATTTTCTGACTCACTTGGAAGTGAATGAAGTAAATACGTAATTCAGCTCAGCACTTGACAGCTCAGCACTGAACGTTTGAGCATCATTTTACATTTTGAACAAAGTTAAAAACAACCAAATATGACGGCAGCGTCTGTGTCCACTGATCAGATGCTCCCAACTTATAGAGCAAATACCATTCAAACACTCAAAATAACTAAAGTCCTTGGAAAAATCATGGGGGTGATGTGGAAGCAGATGGTTGATTGAGGTGATATAGTTCCCCTCAGTGTCAGGACCTGTTTTACTCCACCACAGGTCAGACAAACAAAACAACCTCGCCCTCTGGGTTATCTGATTGTGTCTTGCCGCTAGCCATCAGCTAATCTGTCTGCATTTTTTTGCAGTGGTTCTGGGAGGTGGTGAAGAGCCTGTCTCAGGAGGAACGGGTTCTTCTGCTTCAGTTTGTCACTGGAAGGTTTGATTTACACTATAGTTACTGATGTTAAAAAAATGTGTGAATGTCTATTGTAATAAAGCATCCTTCTCTATCAGTTCCAGGGTTCCTCATGGTGGCTTTGCTTACCTGATGGGTGGCAGCGGTTTGCAAAAGTTCACCATTGCTGCTGTGCCATACACCTCCAACCTACTGCCTACCTCTAGTACCTGGTAATCCCTCTATTTCTCTGACAGTCTCTTTCTATTGACTTAGTTCTGTTCAGGCCTGTAGTATGCAAGTCTGGTCTTGGTCTTGAGTCCTCTTCGAGATGTTTATTCTTTTATCCTTGACTTGTCATGGTCTCGTAGGTGTGTAGACCCAGATTTGTCTTGGTCTTGGCCACAGGGATCACCTGTTACAGTCTTTGCACTCGGCAAAGTCTGTTCTGCTTTTTATTTTATTTTATTTTTTTGCCTTGTGCTGCCCGCCAATCTCTGGCCACTCTTGTAGCAGACTTGGTAGCCTGCTCTGCTGTCAGTCAGCCATGAGTTCCCCATCGAGACATTCAGTTTCTTAATATCTTTATTGACAAGTGCAGGTGCTGCGTAGTTTCCTTTGTGTCTTTGCCATATAATAACAATAATTTCCTATGTGGTTTTCTAAAAATATGTAATTTGGTATTAAGGACATATTATTGGCATGTACGACAGTTTTAAAAGGAAGTTCTTTAACTAAACTGTTAATGATGGAATAAAATGAAAGATCCATTTAAATAAAAGTCTAGCCTCTGAGTTAAACCAGCTGATTGTGCTCTGCGTTCACAGTAGTTGCTTAGACAACAGCATGAGATGTTTCGCTTTCCTTTCGCTTTCTCCCCTTAACCCTGTTAAAGATGAAGGAATGACTAAACAAACATACAGAGACAGTCCAAATCATTCTACAGCCTTAGCAGAGGGACAGCTGATAAATATCACTGAGCACCAGAGGGCAGTATGTCTCTTCATTGTTACTGGCATGAGGTAGAGGCATTCTCATACACTGATGGCACACTTTAAAAACAGGGAGAGATCTCTGCATGGCGGAATGTGCATCAGGTAAATTCATATCTGCACTCCTCCGTCGGCTAGATATGAGCCATTAAGACCACAGTGTCACACAGTTTTGACCGTGGCCCCCTCACCCCCTTTTGTTTTCTCTCCTTTCCACAGTATCAACATGCTGAAACTACCAGAATACCCAAGTCAGGATATCCTGAGAGACCGGCTGCTGGTAGCTCTGCATTGTGGGAGCTACGGGTATACCATGGCGTAAACATCGCATCAGTTCCTGCTGCTGTGAGGGCCTGCACACTCATGCAACATTCCCGCCTCCGCAGATACTCTTTTTGAAGTCAGGCCCTGCTTTTGACAAAAAAAAAAATCCACATTCTTATTAATGAGCTGCTGGAGAGGCACAACAGACTGAACGGAGGCCACGGGTTCTGGATCTCCACTCATACCTGTGCCAGAGCTTCTACGTTTTTTTTGACCGAAGCTGGTATCTGGTAATTTATGCAAAGAATAATTTAATATCTTTAAATCTGACTATTTTCATGCCTACATTTGTTTAAGAAAAAAAAAACAGCATTTATAAAATGAGCTCTCTACTTATAAGACAGGATAATAATCAGAATAAAACATATTCATGTAAGCTTACTGAATGTCATTTATGCATTCAGAGAGATTTTCAGATGGAAGCAGTGTAGAATCGATGAGTTTCAAACATGCAATCAATCAAACTGCATCATATTCATATCACAGGTTCACAGTGGAGATTTCTTTAAAGGGCCTGCATCAGGCCCACATACCAGCACACTGGTATAACAGATGTAAATTTAGTTTTTGCCTCAATTTAAGTTTCAAGACTTGTTATTTATCTTTTCAGTCTTTTCAGTGTCCATCTCCCTTTTTTGTAACAGTCCTTGTCCTTTTATTTTGTTTAACAAAATAAGCCAAATTTCCCAGATGCCCCAGTGGTAAAATGCATGGTGTGCTGCTCTAAGAGCCTCCACTCTTCTGGTTTTACATGCTGTCCTCAGCTTGTAAAACCAGAAGAGTGGAGGCTCTTCTGGTTTTACATGCTGTCCTCAGCTTGGCTGCAGGGATTTGCTCCCATTCAGCCACAATAAACAAGCAGGGCGTAAGTGTGGTCCAACGCAGATGCTGGATGATAAGGCCTGGCTTGCAGTCGCCATTCGATGCTGGATGTAGTTGTGGTCAGGGCTCTGTGCAGGCAAGTCAAGTTCTACCATAGCAAACAACACAAAAGATTCAGTATTTCCCCACCAGAATCTGACGACTGCGTGTGTGGACGAGGGTTACGTAAATACATTTACAGAAAGCACAAACACACTTAATTAATGAATAGCTATAGTCTTGTGCCCACCTACACAGATAATGCACCAATCAAAATACAGTAAAGACATTGTCTTAGTGGAGAATACCAATATAGGGGGCGCCATAACTGCAGGGAATTAAGTAAAATGTTTTTTTGTTTTTTTTTTGAGGGGTAATTACAAATTTTACAAAACAAGTCTACATATTGCAATAAATGCCAAGGATAAATATTAATTGTTTTCTGAGCAAAAATAACTTTGAATTTACGTTTGACTTCAGTGTATCAAAGACCGGGCTTTTCTAGCCGTGTGTTTGCAGGAGACAAACTGTAAACTAAATATATTGATGTTTTGGAGATACTGTATGGCCAAGGTGTTTTCCATTTTTCTACATAGCTGCCTGAACACACCCCTTCATCCCGTAGCATAAAGTGCATGTCATGTGGTTTACTGTGAAATGCTTTGTCATTTTTGAAGTCAGTATTTTGCCGTCATCTGTGTCTGTGCTTCATGAATAGCAACTTTCTGCTTTCTGTTTGTATTTGTCCCCCGTTTAGTCGACGTTTTGGTGGAACAGTGTGACATATCTCCAAATGTTTGGCTGACAGTGCCAAAAAGTAAAAGCTGGATCTGTTTAAATATGTTGTTTAATTTGTATTTTGTTTATTATTTGAATATGTGTTTTAATTCTGAAAGAAATGGGGATCATGTCATGAATGTATCTGCTGGCTTAGTTTCCCTTCTTTCCATTTGTAAAAGGAGTGTATATATTTATTTAATATGTACAATCCCATTATCTAGCAGTATTGTTTTGAATGCCTCGCCTAAAAGCTTTTTGTAAACAGACTGTTGTTTATTGAAAATGGAGCATTTATACATACTTCTGTAAACGTTTTCAGTATCAGATTATGTAGTTTACTATAAACATGTGTTGTGCTTTGAGATTTTATCCAATAAAACTTGTTTTGACAATCCAGGCGATTCGGTAAAGAGCTGCGCAGGAGATCGTGTCTCGTGTTTGTGCGAGGATGAAAAAAGGGAGGTATTGTGAGCGAGGAGAAGGCACAAGCAGCTGATGTGAAGCCCTTTGGAGTGTGTGTGCACACATAGCTGTGTGTTTGCCTGGATATACATATGTGACCACAGCGTGAGTGCTGTGTTGGGTCACCAGTTTAGAGCAGCAGGTCTACTGCTGCTAAATGGCCCCTAACCAGTGTTTAGCAAGTCCAACATCTGCTGCAGCTCTGTTCTGACAGCAGCATTACACTGGCTGCAACCTCTGCCTTGCTCCTCACCCCATTACATTATCAGAGCAGTATTGATACTACTCCAGAAAAACAACATCAACCGCAAGTCCAAACAAAGCCCTGTAACAGAAATGAATGCTGTGTCAAAAACTTCTGCAGAAGACTATTAAAAGGTGACTGAACAAAGAATAAAGCATCTATGGAAGCAAGTAATGTCAAAATAATAAATAATATCCTGTTAGCAACTGAATACCTAAATGTGAATAAACGCTACCGAATACTTAATATCAGCTGAAAATTTATATCATCTGGTGAAAAACTGAAAAATCTAACTTTCGGGCTAGCAAGGATCAGTGTTGGGCAGTAGGGTAGTAGCACGTTACAGTGACGTGATTACTTTTTTCAGTAATGAGTAGAGTAATATTGAAGATTTTAAATGAAAACAAATCAAAGAGAAATAAAGTGAAATACACATTATTTGTATTTGCTTGTATGTATGTATTAACCATCATAATGTAAAGAAAAATATATCTTAAACAACAATCATTTAGCTTTGTCATAAATAACTGAATTACTTGTTTGTCATTGTGACTTGAATTTTTCTTGCCACAGTGAAATAAAATACCAGCAGAAAGTGAAAATATTATTATTTTAAATTATTATTTCAATGCTGTCCATCAGAGGGCAGCAAAGACACAGTGCTTTGCACTGGCTGCCATTAGCTTATTCGTGGTGACACAAGCTAATGGCAGCCATGTCAGTCAGCCTTTCGCATTAAAACAATTTCTTATTTTAATGTGAAAGCGACTGCAGGGACGCTACTATTACATCCAACCCACTGGTCACTGTCTGTGCTTTTCAGTTGTAGCAGCTTATGCACTGCAATATTCATCCATCCTGTAGTCTCACAGTTAGTCCTTCAGGCTTCTGTCACAACCTTACAGGCATATGTTAATATTAACCTATCCCGCTCCTTAAACCAGCTGTTTATGGTAAGCTAATACATTTCAGTTCTCTAAATTGCATCCACATTTCTTTCACTTGCGACTTTTCCTTGTATCTTGTTCCCACTGAAGACACATGGACAGATGTGAGGAAAAGATGCAAACAGAGAGGTTTTTAGAGACAATGAGACGTCCTTTACTCAGTTCAGTCAAAGCAGTTTGTAGATGTACTTCACTGTTCCGACACCGAATGCACATGAAACATATTTCTATTTCTTAAAAAAAAGGAATTATTATTTTCACTGTCTTTATTGAAAGATGAAATTATTTAATAGCCAAAATATTTTAGACTTTTGTGTTGCAATACTGCAGGTGACCACTGGGACAAAGTGGCTTAAATGGCTGAGCAGCAATGCTGTATCCAGCTCTCTTTATACATCCATGGTCCTGCCCCCAAAGCTTGGACAGTTGACTGTCTTTCATTCTGCTGTCAACGATAAGTCTTCCTCTTAAAAAGAAGCAGCTCCATTTCACCTACGTATTAAAACTGATGACAGCCTTTTGTATTTAGTATTGGCAGGTTGGTCTATGCTGTCCTCTGCTGGACAGGGGCTTGAGGTGATGGAAGGCACTGGGCCTCTACCAAAAGAGGAGAAATGTTGTCTTACTCATTTGTTGTTCCAGCTTGCTTGCTTACACTGAAAACTGTTTACAGTACGTGTGTAATCAAGCCTAAGTTAATGCAGGTATTCATGTGTGGCAGCCTTTGCACTAGTGGGAGGATCTGATGATATTACTGGAATCAAAATCTGGTATCAACATAGTAACCAGGACACAGAAATCACCAAGGGTAACAACTAAAGCAATAATATTTGATTCTAATGAAAAGCTGCTCTACTGGTAAACCCATCTGCCTAAGCTTATTGTTCACCAGAGCACCTGGTCCCCATGACAACCCTTCCCTTTCACCAATAATGGACTGCACTCTTCTTTAAATATAGGATGCTTGCCATGGCAACAACTTTCTCACAACATTAGTCTGGTATTGCCATGGTCACAGCTTTTCAAGTGTTACCTGTTCCCTGCTGGCAAGGCCTGAAAGGAGAGACAAAACACACAAAAGTCAGGCTTTCACTGAGGTCTGACATCTTTGTCACAACATCCTTGTACAGTCACACACTGTCACAGTGTCAGAGCCAGCTCTATTTTATTTAGTATAGCAGTAGAACATCACTTTCAAAATGACTGCCCTTCCTAGTATGTTTCTACTGTGCAGCCCTTCAGCTTTCTGTCTTCAAATGGGGATCTAGGCTTAAGATACAAGTAAGGGTCTTTGTACCTGTTCTAGCGTGTGCCCACTTAGCCACTTGCCTTTTGTTATTATTTCTCCATCCATCCATTATCTATACTGTTTATCTGATTAAGGGTCAAAGGGGGTGGTGGGTGAGCAATGATTGGCTGAAATATGTGCTTTTGCTTTGGGTGAAGATTGTCTAAAAATGGAGTCCATGTGTGAGCTATGTAAGCAGAGCCGTCCTCCTCAGTTCTGTTATCAGCTCAGTTGGCCAGTTCTAAAGCTTTCACACCTCATTTGTTTGGTTCAAATTAACAGGTGTTTGCCAGTTGGGTCTGGTTCTTTTAGTGTGGTGAAATAAATTAACCCTTTGCCACCCACTTTAGTTACTGTTCCAACACCTGTCAAGCTTTTGCATCAATCTATGGTGTTTTCAATGATGCCAGCGAGAGATATTCCAAAGGAAATATTACCAAATATCTGGAATAACAGTTCTGAAATATCCCAACGATGCAAGTGTCAGACACCCAATGTCTTAGCAATTCATGTGCAGGACAAACCAACAGCAATGTTCTTGTACAGCAGGATAAATAAGTATATTGTTTAACTTTAAGCCAATGTTTAGTTATTATTCCCTTCCATTGTCTAATCTGTGTGTCACCCCATTGCAAGCAAAACTGAATTATCCCACTTTTCCATTTGGTTAAAGTGTGCCAGGATATTGCTCCTGCATCATGGGTTTGATCCAAGCTAGCTAACATTAGTTAGTCATTTTTGTTGATTTTCAGAGTACTCAGCAGTAATTGAGGGTAAATAATATACATGCAGCCTTTCTACAACCAAAGGACAAAACCCAAAACCTGTGCAGTCTCTACATGGATTCCATGTCTGGTAAACTGGCCCAGTGTGTCTCCTGCTGGATCTCCATTAGCTTAATGAACTGTCCTCATAAAGAAACAAGAGTTTTTGGTGACTGTGACAGACTAGAGGGCATCACTGACTTCTGGACATATTTAAGCAGCATGTCCCACATATAGCTCAATATAATTGGCCTAATTTATTAACTTGTTTAATCTTGCCCTCCATTAATGAAGTTTTAATAGACTACTGGCCTAGTTCAAAGAGTGGCCATCAAAAGGGGCCCTTCAGCCACATTTCACCTCAAGTACAGAAAAATGAACAGGGGGTCAGTATGGTCAGCCCATGTGGACTTCACATGAGGGAGGAAACCATGTTTTGACCCATGCTACTTTTCACCCATGTTAAAACCACATGGGACCCACATCATTAGAAGATGCATTAGAATAGACATTCATTGATATATTTTGAATTTTAGAGACATGTTGCTGTGTACATACTCTTTGCCACAACAATGTGACCATGCTCAGAGAGTGCCTGTAAATTCCACACAGGTGATCTACTCCCTGTGGCTGAACTACAAAACCTCTGCTTCTTTATCTGCTGGCTGAGTTTTTTTTTTTTTTTTCCTGATTGCTCCATGTTTTCATGACAGAGATAGATTCACTTCTCCAACTTTCCCAAGTGGAGTTATTGCCTCTGCATCCACATACACTGATTACATCTGTTCAGCCCTGCACTCTCACACACAGGTACACACTCTGCTGCTGCTCCCCTGTACAACAACAACCTGTTTAATTTCACAGAACGCCGTCCTGCTTCTTCCTCCACATTCCCTATCTTTTGATTTTGTTTTTACACCTCCACTCCTTATTTTATAACACACACACACACACACACACACACACACACACACACACACACACACACACACACATTTTCATGTATTCATTGCACACATATATTCCCTTACCCTGGAATACAGCAAAGCAATGAGACTGAAAATGTGGTAACTCCCATGTTTCAGTGGCAGGACTTTGGCATTTTCCACAAAGGCAATGACCTAACTGCAGGAAAGAGGAATTTCACTGCTGAAATTTTTTTTTAAGCTATGTGTTCTTCCTAGTAGACATGTGCAGTTATTTCAGAAATTGGTGCCTCATGGCCAGGGAAAACTAAGAAGACGGTATTGTATATTTCCCAATTGCGCTAAAGCAAGAAATCCCTCAACATCCAGAATGCATTGTGCACAGTGCCTTCCAGGCCGCTCCTTTTATGAGCAGTTTCCATAAAGCTTCTGCTGGTGGTGTGTTTACGAAAGACAGGCAGGGAATTAGTTTCGCAGACTAACGACCAGTTTAGCAGACAAGTTGGCATTGACCAGCGTCATATCTCTTTGCTAAGGCTGTGTTCATTTTCAACAAGTTTCTTCTCTCATTGTGGAGTCCAGTTGTGTTGTACCAAACAAAAAATTGAGGAATGGGCTGTACTGGAATGAGTTACGCAGATCACTGCAAATTTGCAGAGTGCTGCACTGCTGCTGGAAGTACAGAATACTGAGAAGTGAAAAACCTCTGCAATGTAAGTCCAGTTCAGCTTGGTTTGGGAGACAACGTTGAATGAGGAGGTGAAAAACTAAAACCTTCTATTCACATGTACGACAAAGAATCGGGATCATACTGGAAAAGTGTGTGACACTCAGAAACAAGCGATATCTGTCCATCATGTATTTGCTTTGATCCTTTGTTGTAAATAAAATCACTGGAAGTACTTTTCTGGGTTGAGGCATTTCATTCTCAACACTGAAATGCACCCATAACACAAATGATTTTCCTATTAAACTTTTGCTAAAGCTTCATTAAAATAATACTAATCAAGGCTTCTCCATCTTTGCTTCCCAGTGCTCACTGCTGTGGTGTTTATGTGCTGTAATTACACAGATCAGTTGTCAGTAAATCCACGACGGCACTGCCGACGTCTTGAAGTTTGATGAAATGCTCGTTAGTGGTGGCTGCTGCTGCTGCTCATCTTAACCACTCAGTTATTCTATTTATCCCGAAAGAAAACTTTAAAATGCAGAACACATTGCTTTAATTCCCAGGAAGGACCTGCTGGAAAGTAGTTTAGAATTACAAACATGACAGCGTTCATGAACTGGCTAAAAGCAGAACAATCAAAGGACCTTTGACAGTCTTTCTTAAAACAATAGTCAGGTGCACATATGAACACTGCAACAGGTTTTGTTTGCTGTAATTATTCCTTCTGTTCAAACACACAAGGCAATTTTAGATAGAGTCATTTTAGCATAACAATCCCTCTTTCCCTCCACCCACTGTCAGGGGAGACAAAGATTTTAAACTAAAAACATGGTTACTATGGAAGATATCCACCTCATTTTATTAACTCAGGCTGCTGAAGCCTTATATTAGTGTCAGAAAAGCTATATTTTATTATTAAATATATTTTATTCAAAATATATTTTTGCACAGGGCTCTGGATTTTGGCCCTCATCACTTACACTTAAATGAATGAGGACTTAAGTGTAAGTGATGGAGGATCATTAAAAGGTACCTTCCTGAAGTTCATTAGGAAGTTAACTTTTAATTATCTGTATGTACAGGAGGGATAAATACAAACATGTCCTGTTTTAATGTACATTTGAGCACCTGACTACTGCTTTTAGAGCAAAAATTTTTCGAACCTTTCCTTTAAAGTATTGTAGCAGCTGAAAAAAAAAGTCACTGAACAGTTTATTACTGTGAAAAACCTCAGGCCCTTCTTCTATTTTACATCTTGGAGATAATTTCTACATTTTACAGATCAGCAGCCCAGATATCAGCCATGTTTGATGGCACAAGTCTCAAACCATCACACCCAGTAATTATTACTGCAGGCAGCTGGCTCCTCGCAGGGGAGGAATGAACGGTTATTAGGATTCACCTTGTCCCTTTGATACCCTTGATTGGATTATGGGTGAAAGATGCAGGGGTGCATGCATTCACGGGAGCTTACTAAGCATTTAGGAGGCTAAAATGCATTATGAAAGTCAGCAGGAAACTGCCGGTTGATTTAAATTTTCATTCACTGATCATAGGCCTCGGGATCATCGCACGACTACAGCAGGCAAATGTATGATGGGAAATGCTGAACAATGAAGGAGTCAGTTAGTCAGTTAATTTATAGACCATATTCAAAAACAACATGGTGTTGACCAAAGTGCTTTACAGACCAACTAAAAGAAGAGTAAAAGCCAGAGGCAAACAATAACCAAGAGGCCAAAATAATAAGAACAAAGGAGCAAAATTACAAAATGGGAATTTTATAGAAATGAAATCCAATAACAGACAATTAAGTTGATGCTTGATACTGAATGATATATGTTTAACATTCATGATAGCAGCAATAACTAATGTTAGGAGGGCTTTCCACTGTGCTAGACTTGTAATTTCTGCTATGATTTAACAGCACAAATCAGCTACTCTCAGATTATCAGGTACAAAACACAAGATATGTCCAAATTTGTGTATAGGACTGGACCATATGTTAATAGAGGTGCAACCTTACAGTTTGTGCCAAGACGAGAGTCAGCTTTTGTGGTTGGCACACCTTTGATCCAAAACTATAACAGGTTTGGACAGACTGATACCGAACTACCAACAACAGCAGAGACTGGTTGCCTTGGCAACAGACCTGAACATTGTCATCTGACAATGTTCAGGTCTGTTGAAGTTGTGCCATGCCAGTACAAGCTGTCACCACGCTTGGGTTCCTAGTAACAGGAACCTTTCAGTGGGAGCTGACTGACAGGTTGGGCATCTCTCAGTCATCCCTGAGCCATATGGGATGGCCTCTCTCATTCTGATATATAAAATTTCAATAGACTGTGGCTGAACAGGTAAACATTAAAATGCAACGAGCCGATGTAATCGGAGCGATCGACTGCACTCACATTGTGGAGTGCGGCCTGTTAGCTGCATGCTAGCATCAGGTATCCCCGGGTGAAGCCAGGTTTCAGTGATAATCAAAACACAGCAGTCACGAACATAACGATTCCAAGTCGTCCGTTTTATGCACCAGAGATCTGGCATTGGAGAGATACAGGCTCGGTAGTGGCTTGTGTGGTTGTTTCTTTAGCCTCAGCATAACAGCGGACCTTCGGCCCCACTTCTGCTTCCTCTCCCTCCTCTGTCTGTGCCTTCTGGACCCCACAACAATCCACGGGGAGCCCACTGGTCTCGCTATGTCGTCTGGGATGTTATGCGTGTGAAGAAAGACACTCGAAGCAGTGCACAGACGAACAAGAGAAAAATACAAAAACAACAAAAAAGTGCACCGCACAGGAGAGCCGTGAGCCACTGCGTCCGTGCGCTCCGCCATCTTGGAAACTTCTGATCACAGACGAGGTTCATACATCTGAAAATTTCTGGGTGTATGTACTTTCCCAGTTTTGGGTGTAGTTTCAGTATGAAAGCTGCGCAATCCTTTGTACATGATGCCCCTGGTTTTGTCTCCTTTGTGTATCCCAGTGTTTGACTCTGGATTTTACTCTGCACCCAGTTTGGCCTCGGTAAGGACATTTCTATTCTTGTTTTGTTCCTGAGCCTTTTTCTCTACGTGTGGATGTTTTTAGTTGTTTCAGTTTTGTTTCCTGTTCAAGAACTTTATGCCAGTGACTTTGAGTTTAAACAGACTTTGATTCACTCATCTGTCCGTCTTGGGGTTTTCTGCATTTGGGTCCTCCCTTCCTTGTGTTCCTGGCAGTCTCCAACAGATAAATCTGTCTAAAGACTTCACCTGCAAGAACGCTGACCATTCTGTTGCCTAATAAACCTCCTATGGACCGCTGATCTTCGTGCCACCAATTGACCTGCATGATGGACCCCTGCCTTGGCTGCAGGAGACAAGACAATCATCTTGCTATCATCCTTCTCTGCATACTGCCACAGGTGCTGTCAATGCATTATGTTAAGACATGCTGCTCCAAAGTCTTATTAGAAATAATCTAACTCATCTCTTCAGGTAGTATCATCCCTGAATCATCATAGATATCACAGTTGACATTTATTATATAATCTCATTACTTGAATCTGTATTTGAATGTATGCTCTCATATTCTAAGTTGGCCACTGTCTTGTTTTCCCACCTTTTGATTATTGATTATCACCCTTAGAGCATCTTGACTTAAGAAATCAATGAAAATATGATGATTTATTTCACCTTTTACTATTAGTCATGGTTCTCATTATCAGTATCCCTATGAAAATATTCCTCACGTTTGTATTGTCCCTGCTAATTCTACATATAACTATTGTAATTAAATTACCATATATCAGAGAGAAGTTGTCCTGACTTTTAATCTGAGCCCCTGAAGTTCCCAAAAACTAGAAGAATGACTTAATAATGACTTAATAATGACTTAAGAATGACGGAGCACATTATTAGGAACACCATACTAATACTAGGTAGTTCCTCCCTTTGCCCTCAGTTCATTGATTCCACAACATGTTGGAAACTTTCCTCTGAGACTCTGCTCCATGCTGACTTGACTGCATCACATAATTTCTGCAGATTTGTTAGTTGCACGTTCAAGCTGCCAATCTCCTGTTCTACCACATCCCAAAGGTGTTCTACTGGACTCAGGTCTGGAGACTAAGTGCACCATGGATGTATTTTGACCATCTTTAGAGTGTAACAGCAGAGATCTTAAGGTGTTGACTGTTTTATGTTAAGTGCCGACTGCTTGTGACTTGAAGACTCTGGTTAGATGTTCTCATGTGTCCAGCCAGTCATTTCACTGACGACTTTGAAAAGAACCCAAAATGCTCTTTGATATTGAAAATCTCCCAAAACATCACCTGTAAATGAATCTACATTCAAAAATCTCCCATATGCACACAGCACTGTTTTGTTTACATACACAAAGAATTCCTTCTGTCCCTTAAGCTATTTCGGCTGCAATTGTCTCTCTCAGGAGCTCAAATCTCTCTGAAACATCTTCAGATCTCCCTGAAATCAGTTCTGTTGACATGATTGTCTCCTCGAGAGATGAATTATTCAAAGCAGCCAGAGAGGAAATAGAAAATGGTACTGCAGCTGTATCCAGGTACGTATATCACCCATACATCAGGGCATCAACAGCAGCATTAAAACAGCTGGATTTCTGGATGAAAAAACACATGAAACATCAGAACCATTTTAAAGTGGATACCCAGGAGGAAAATGAGGATTAGTTTAGTGAGAGTTTTAGAGTTTAGTTCACTAATTACAGAATGTGCTACCACAAGACTCACTATACTACCACAGCATCAGAAATAATCTCATATAACTGATTGGTAGAGAATCTTCCAACAGGCAAAACCCTGGTTAAAAACCAACACAGTCTCTCCAGGAGTTAGGTCCATATTGGATAACAATTTACATCCAGGGCCAACGTTTAGCACCAGTGCAGGGACTTGAGTGTCCTTTATATAGTGATATAAGGGCATGGAGGTTGGGGTGATGGATGGAGCATGTCTGAATTTAATGGAAGAGTATATACAATAAACCCATCAATATTAAAAATGAAAAATGGTACACTTAACATCATAACCTCCCGTCTCCCATCTGATTTTCCAATAGTGCAAGATAAGCTTGTAGCATAACTAAAGTTCTTTTATCTGTGTCCACAAAGAGAGAGAGAGCAGGTCAGTGGAATCATGTCCATATTTCACACGGACATCCTTTGTGTGAGGGTGCTCAAGCAAGTGTTCTTCATTTTGTATGCTAGTGTTAAAGAAACACACAGGTGGTGTGTGGCTCCACCTTCCCATTTTCACTCGCAGTGACAACCAAAACCGTGTAAAAATTCTCTCTCAAATGATCTTCAATGTAAGACGTATTATTGGTATGAAGAGGGTGGATGCATATCACTGGGTTGATGACTTGGTAGGTCTTGTACCTTGTTCCCTCTTTAGACCGTAGTTTCTCAATCATCTCCCTACGATCACTCTCAATATGATCTTGTTTCTCCATTATCTCAGATAAATTAGTTCATAACTTGGTTCTCCTTTCTTGTTAATTCAAGAACATACCACAAGGGGTCATCCTGCATACCATGACGCTGCTTCATCTTAGTAGGTTTCTTAGTAGAAACCTGGCTTGCCTTTGTCTCACTAAGGCTTGCACTGAAGGGAGCCCTGCCTCCAACAGGCAGATTAGCTTAGGTGTAGTTGACCTCACCCCAGCAGAGATTTCACCCCAGTCATACAGAGAGATTCAACACGACTTTAAGGGAAGTTTGAACCAAGCCTCACAGCCATACAGAACAACTGATGAAAATGCAGCATCAAAAACAACGCCACATGGAGCATCATAATTAGTGGATAAGAAAACAATTAATTTATTTAAGTGCTTCGTCTTATCTTTTACACGTAGGTCAAGAGAGTTGTGAACATTTCCATCAGCAGAATTAGCAATAAATATTCACCTTTGTAATCAAAGATAACCACAGTCTTTCCCTAACCTTAACCAAACATTTTGTTGCTTATCTATGACCATACCAGGAACAAAAAAAATTATTCTATGGTTCCCAGTCTGGGGGAAGGAGCCATGAGGGGCAGAGATTAATCAAAGGGGTTGTAAAATGATTTGCCAAACAAAAGTAGATTTATTTCTTTAACTTTTCTCTAATATCTAATGTGTTGCGTCGAATTCAGATCTGGTCACTGGGGAGGTCATTGATGTACAATGAACCCACTGTCATGCTTTATGACATGGTGCTGATTGGTATTAAGGCCCAAAATGAGACAAGAAAACATTCCCCACACCATCTCACCACCACCAGCCTGGACTGCTGACACGAGGCAGGTTGGGTCCATAGATTCATGCTGTTGAGGCCAAATTCTGACCCGACCATCTGCAGCCTCAGCAGAAATCCAGATTCATCAGACCAGGCTACGTTTCTCCAGTCTTCATCTGTCCAGTGTTGGTGAGCCTCAGATCTCTGTTCTTGGCTGACAGGACTGGAACCTGACATGGTCTCTGCTGTTGTGGTCCATCCACCTCAAGGTTTGATGTGTTGTTCATTCTGAGATGATCTTCTGCTCATCACAGTTATACAGAGTGTTTATCTGAGTTACTGTAGCCTTTCTGTCAGATCCAACCAGTCTGTTCATTCTCCTCAGACCTCTCTCATCAACAAGGTGTTTCTGTCCTCAGAGCTGCTGCTTCACTGGATGGTTTTTGTTTTTGGCTCCAGTCTGAGTTAAACTCTAGAGACTGTTGTGTGTGAAAATCCCAGGAGATCAGCAGTTTCAGAAACACCCAAACCAACAATCAGGTCACAGTCATCATTCTGATGTTTGATGTGAACAAACACCAGAATGATCACTCGCTCCTGACCTGTATCTGCATGACTTTACGCACTGCACTGCTGCCACATGATTGGCTGATTGGATAACTGCAAAAACCCAATGTCTTCAGGGGAGAGTACATTTCATGTAGTCTGATCTAATCTAACTACTGATTGTAGCTATAAGCCTTAGTTTATCCCCAGGATCTCTGTACCTGTAATCTTGAATACAGAGCCTTCTGAGTCATACATACACACATGTGTGTGCGTATGTGCATCTACACACTCAGCCGCCCACCCATCTCTTACAGTAGACAAATGTGTGTGTATGAATGGCAGGTGTTTTAAATGAAAACGCTGGACCACCCAGGACTCTCAGTATCACCCTGCCGACCTCCGTGACTGACGCATGAAGACCATTCACATAAAGCCTTTAACACCTTTAGTTCCTCCTCCACCGACACACACACACACACACACACACACACACACACACACACACACACACACACACACACACACACACACCCCCCCCAC
>JBBMJY010000025.1:22520698-22549976 GCA_037833715.1 Toxotes lorentzi
CACACACACACACACACACACACACACACACACACACACACACACACACACACACACACACACACACACACTCAGGGGCACATATTCACATTCCAGGTCTAAAAGCATGTGCCGTTCTCTGCGGCTCTGATGCAGGGAAAATTACCCTCTTTCAGAGCGTGGCCTTGATGTGGAGCTGCAGTTGGAGGCTTTTAGTGTTTTTGTTGGTCAGATATAAAAACAGTGGAGGTGAACACAGGTAAGGCCCGAGCTGTACAGTGCTGACGCTGAGGGCTTTTAATCTCCATTAAGGCTGCATAATGCCACATTTCAGATCTGATTTGATTTGACGTCTCTCGCCTCGGCCCTAATCACCCGCCTACAGTCACCACCCCGCAGGAGTGCTGACATTACTCCCCACTGAGCCCCACAGCAGCAGCTTGTAAAAGCTGGAATGGCATTCTGTGGAACCACACCAGATTTACTGTGAGAAATGTTAGCGACCTGCCGGTCTCAAGTATGAAAGAATTCTTTAAGAAATAGACATATTAAAAAAAAAAAAGAATTAAATACATGATGTGAGAATGGAAAAAAGTAACTGAAGGAATGAATACATAAATGGATGAACAGATGAATGAGTGTGAATATATGCTGCAAGTGGTGAATGAGTAAATACTGGAATAAATGAATGCATGAGTCACTTGGTGCATAGAGTAAGTAATAAATAGTGACTGAGAGAGTAAATGAATATAATAATCAATAAATTAATACATGAATAATTTAACAAATAAATGTGGAAGTAAATGAATTATAAAAGAAAACAAAGAAGTGAAAACCAAAAACAGATGAATCACTGACAAATTAAAGTAAATGTAAACTGTACATTAATTAGTGAATAAGTAAATACATGAAATATATGAAAGTCAGTATTAATAAATGAGTAATGTGCGAATAAATGAAAAATTAACATGAATAATTTGAGCAACTTAAGCTTAAGCAAATTATGAATTAATAAAAACTGGAAAGAGGAAAAACTAAATATTTATTGAAAACTTAAAAAAAAACCCTGAGAACTAAATTAGTTATTAATGCAAATAAATAAATAAACAAATAAAAATAAAGGAAAAATAGTTGAATTGAAAACTATGGATAATTAAGAGACTTAACCAGAAATAAAAGGGAATAAGGGAATGAATGACTGAATGAATGAATGCATGAATTCATATAAAGGGATGCTCTACAGTTCCAGTGTATAAACCACGAACCACTGGTCAAAAACAGGAGAGCAACACTGCCTTTTGAAGCCGAGAGTGGTTGAAGTGTAATGATGCCGTGTGGGTCGGGGCGCAGAGAGAAGATGTGTTTCACCCTGCATGCTGACTACTGGGCTTGTTAACAATCAAAAGCAGAGATTAGATACACAACAAAACATGAGATTGTCTCTGTGGCAGCAGCAAGCCTGAGAGGAGGAGGAGGAGGAGGAGGAGATGGAAGGAGGAAGAGAGGAAGTCCTTGTCCTTGGGAGAATAAAACACAATGACTACATCTGAGGAAGCAATATTGCTCTAGTAAACACACGTTTGAATAAAGAAAACATGCCTCTGCCTCATCACACCCTGCTGTTCAGAGACACATGAGACGAGGCGGGGACAGACGGAGAGAGGCAGAGAATGCTAAACACGCTCAGTTCCCTCGACTGGATGACACTTAATCGAAGCTAAGCAATTGTAAAACACTACCAGTGAATTTTTTTTTTCAGTAAGGACGACTCATGTTGTGTCTCATGCTTCAGCACATTCATCTTATTTAGCCAAAACCTTAATCTTTGACGTGTCAAACATTTAGCTCCTGTAGATATAGAGTCAGAGGCATGTCTCTCAGTGAATGCTGGGTATTGTAGGAGTGATGGTGGAAAAAAAAGGCATTTTGTGAGAAAGGATTGGGTCTGTTGTTTTTTTGTTTACCTCTTCTTTCTTCCACTTTATAATTGTTACGCTGTTGTGTTGTTGCTGGTACATCCTGCTGTTGACTGGGGTGGAGGTGGGGGGGTGGTTCAGTTCTCCACCTGTGTGTGAAAAGTACATGAACAAAGCCATATTTATATTTGTGGTTCTTCATTGTTGCTGTGAAGGAGTGGGCTTTTTTTTCCTGGCTGCTAAGCTTCAGGTTGCTTGATTTGGAACCTTGAAGTGTTCAATATTAAACAAATATATATGTAAAATATATGAATATATGTATGAACCAACAATATGTGAAATAACTGAGGAGATTATTAACTCAACTCATTATCATGAGCTCTTCTTCTGTCATTTATTTTCTTAGTAACAGAGTTTCATTGGATATTATTTTTTATTTTATTATAGATTTTTTTCACTGAAGAAAATAAATGTCACAACATGCAATAAAACATAGCATCAAATAAACATGTAACTGTAATACATTTGGAAAGAAGGAGAAATAACTTATGTATATAAAAAAAAAGCCTTATGAAATAAAAACAGCCTTTTGGGGAATTTTTCATAATTGATTCATTAATTAATTTACTAGTCATTGTTTCATGTCTATGCTGTATATTACACAGTTTAGTGATGAGATTATTGATTTCATAATTATTTATTTATTATGTATTGACTATTTTGGGGCTCACAGCTTAAAGATGTGCTGTGTGTGAACTGCTGTAGTTGCACCTGGGAAATCACTACGTCTACTGCACGTTTATGAAACAGTATTTCAGGCTTTAACTCTTTCTGACCTTCACATGACACCAAACTGGTTCTAGCTAGAACTACTACTACTACTTGTCTAGTGGGTGAGGTCTTTATTCACCTAAACAGATGCAATGATCATGCCCACATACATACACTTACACACAAGCACAAAGTCCCGAATTTTACTGGCACATAAACGTCTCTCTCTATTCTCTTTCCTTGTTTCTGCATCATAATCTGACTCTCTAATAGCATTAGATTCATACATGGAGCCAATATTAGCCTGTTATTAAAAATCTTTGATATTTATAGAAGTGATCAGAACGTTTCATATATGAAACCTTAGCCTGTAATATTTACAGGTGGTTTCATTGAGGTTTTTGGCCATCTGGGGGCAGCAGAAAGCACTCACATTATCCTTACATTCTGATTTCATAAAGTTGTCAACATATTAGAAAAACGTTGGATATAACATCCAGCAGACATTGAGCACCTTGATCTGATGAATGTAAGTGTACAAAAGGTCTATTAAAGTAGACGCTGAGGTGTGGAAACCAAAACATGAGCTAAAAGATGCCAAAAAGCTCTACAGAGCTCAGGTCAACTGTGCAAACCTTTGAAGTCCTGAAACCCTAGTAGTTGTGATGTTTGTCATACTCCACAAAAGAAATCTATAGTTTATTACAACTTAGGTTTTATTTTCAACATTCTACTGACTAGCTAAATTGCAGAAATCCCAGGACACAAGTCAAGAACCTGGGGCAGTCAAACAATCAGACAGGTTGAAAACAAACCCCCAGATTAACCAAACTTATTTGGGTAAGAAAAGGTAAATGTCAAAATTATTACCTAAACTGTCTGTTGTATCCATCACAGTTTACAGACCAACTTCCTGCTGCAACTTTGAAGTACAAAACTTTGTGTGTTTGTTTGTCTGCTTACCTAAAACTGTCAAAGTTGTAAGAAACCATAGTTTTCCTTTAAGAAGAAACAGTTCTGCAAAAAGCAATTTGCATTGTGGGTAATATTGCTGCTAGTTACTGACATAAAGGAAGATTGTGCGGACCAGAACGAAGACGATTTGGTTTGGGTTTGGTTGCACTGATTATGACAATTTTTTGAACTCTTCATCAAAAGTCCAACAATATTATTGGAGTGCTCTATTAATAGATGCTAACTCATGGTTGTTTCCACTCATAGTAATGAAAAGTATTAGCAAAGTATTGAAAACACTCCTTGCTGCAGTGGAGTTTAGCTTCCAATTCAGTCCCTATCTACCAACCACTGTCACAACTTTTCTTTGTAGTAACTGTGCAACAGTTGTGGCTCCAACAGCAGCAGCAACCGCAGCTGAAAGCACTTTGTGATTTATAAAGATTCATAAATGAATACTTATTCACTGTTAACGCAACTTTGGTGAACTTAGCTCAGCTTTTCACATCTCATGAGCCGAATTTGTACAAATTATTTAAGCTTAGTTTTAAGGCAGCAGGGAAACTGACCTTGAACCAGCTCGAACCAGTCTAGTTGTGGCTGTCAAAGAAAGTTCAGGCGCTCACCAAATCAACATCATCATCCTCTGGGTACCACAAAAATGTTCACGGAAAGTAGCACTAGACGAAAGGTCAGGGTGTCTCCAAAATTATGAGGAATCTTCCTCTGGAGAGCAACCACAGCATATTTTACAGCAATATTTCGTCCGTCATTGGTCAAGATATCTTGTCCTATATAAAAGTGCTGGACGACTGACCAACCAACAAATTTGGATTTGCATTTTGTCTGCATCTTTATCTTTTGATATGAAAATGATAAAAGACTCTGTCACACAACCTTAGTATCAGCTCTCAATATCCTAAGTCTCTGTTTGCCTTATGCCAGTATGTTCTTTGTAACCCAAGATGGTTTGTGCATACTGTATATACACATGAGTGCTGTGCGGTGTTTCATGTGGCGAGTCAGACAAAGAGTGACAGCTGTGCTGTGGACCTCAGCAGTAAGAGCTGCACATTTATGTGCAAATGCATGTATTCGCCGATGTGAAACCCCCCACCCCGGTGATTTTATTCATGGAAAATCGATTCCTCTGAGGTTTGTGATGGCTGTTGTTAGTGCCTACCTTCTGAGTTATTCATAGGCACATCAGAAAGCTCTGCGTTATCAAAAAAGAGTTTGTTCATAACTTGCACCAGCATCAAATGGCCAACTTCAGCCTCTCGTGTCCTGTCTGTGCTCTTCTCACTGCGCTGGCTGAAGCTTAAGGGGCTGTTGATAAGTGACCTCGTAGTAGAGCGATTAATGTGAACAGTCTAACCTTTCATTTCAGCTTCCTAGAAAAATCATTGCGACTTCATAACCTGGGTCATCAATAAAGTCTCAGCTCATGAGCCATTTCAGAAAGGTTAATAAGTATAACCCTCTTTTCCCTGACTCTCCCTGGTCGAAATCATGAGCCCATCTGATCCCTGTCTCATGCTTTTTCTCGTGCAATTAATGTGTTCCTCCATCTTCATCTATTTGTATTTTCATTAAACGTGTGTCTTTTATGATCCTACGGCTACTTGTACAAATTGATTGATCCGGTCAGACACTTGGTAGAGAATGTCTGACTGGATCAAATACATTCCTTTTAATGAGGCTACATGGGACCAGATGGAGTGACTGACACTCATTGATTTCCTCTAGCTTGTGCTTTGCAGGGGCTGAACTTCTTCACCTGTGTTCGGCTCTGCCTCTCCTGAGTGAGATCAGAGAACAACTGCACTCTGCAGAAAACATTTAGCCTAATATTTAAGAATTATGTATTTTAATTGCAAATAAGATTTCTGCCCACAAATGAATAAACTTAATGTGACTGCATATTTGTCAGTCAAACTTAAATGAAACAACAAATTAAATCAACGTTGGATTGTTCTGCGTCTCCTGTTGTCTGTTTGTCACCCCCTGGTGTGGGAGGAGGAGATGTTGTTAGATGAATGTGACAAGCACCTATATGTGTATTAGAATAGTGCATACAGCCATCATGAGGAGCAGGGACAGTACAACTGACAGTGAAAAGCTGTCCTTTCTTTTTCAAATAGAACCCCCGACCAACTGTCACGTGCCTTCAGCACATGTAGTTAGAGAAAGAGGTTTGACATATTTTTTGAATATGTGACAGCATAGTGCACTCAGAAAGTATTCAGACCACTTTACTTTTTTCACATGCAGCCTTAACCCTCTGTAAGCGGTCCCTCAGTGGCCCAGCCAGAGCCACGACTTGAACCCAGTCTCTGGAAAGACCTGAAAATGGCTGTCAACTGGCCGTCCCCGTCCAAAATGGCAGAGCTTGCGAGGATCTGCAGAGAAGAATGGCAGAAAATCCCCAAATCCAGGTGTGCACAGTTTGTCTCATCATACCCAAGAAGACTGGAGGCTGTACTCACTGCCAAAGGTAAGTATGCAGTATGGGGTCTGAATACTTATGTCAGTGTCTTTATTTCAGTTTTTCCTTTTAATAAGTTTCTAAATTTCTGTTTACACTTTCTCGAGGTGTTGAGTGTGCACTCATGAGGGAAGAAATGAATTTAAACAATTCCAGCTTAACTAAAAGTGAATAAAGTGAAGTGGTCTGAGAATGAAAATGTTGTATAAGCCACATTGTCATCTTGTGGTGTAATGTGTGTGTCTGTGGTTATTGCTCCCTGTTTATTAATCTCATGTAAATTTAATGACACAATTTCATCTCATGTTTGCACCTGCATTTGTCGTTTCATCAGGACAACTTGTGTTTGGGTTAATAAAACAGCTGATGGTGTGTCCACCTGCTGGAAGCAAAGGACACTGTTATTGTCCCAATAATGATGCGTTTCAGTGAAGGACCCTGAGGCCCTTGGTTTGGGGTAATTTATGCCTTCCACCGAGCAAACGGTAACATGCAGGCGAATAGGCTGATCGTTATTCATCTTTCTGTGCCTTCCTTCTCAAACTCGTCCCCACAGATTGCCGATACAGATACAGCTTGCTTCATTTTGCTGAGCTTTCAACTTAAGTGGAGCAAGGCAGACAGATTAATCCTATGAAAACAAAGATTTCTTTTTTTTTTTTTTTTGGAAATTAGATGACAAGACAATTTTCCACCCCACTAGATTGGTACGCGGTGGTGGAGGAAGCAGACGGCGAGGCGATTATACTTTTCCCCTCTGTGGTGGGGGGTGGGGGGTGGCAGCACTCCATATGAACACTCACCATGCACCGTCTGATTAGCTGCAGTCAGAGGAAACAGCAGAGAACAATGCAGAGCAGACTTCCCACCAGTCAGCAGATCTAAAAACAGCTCTAGTTTTGCATCAGTGTAGATTTAATTCATACCTTGAAGAACTGAAGGCTGTCCATCATGAAAAAAAGTCCAGTGGTTTTGGTAAGGGTTCAGGATGACTGTAGCTCTTCTGCTCATCAATTATTTGATAGTCTCATGGCACATTTTCCTTATTTGTCCATTATTTTGTCCCTATATTGCATTAGATCCTAACAAACAAAAGAGAAATCATCAACAATGCTACTACTTCTTTTGGGACACTTAATAACAAATAAGCAAATGCACTACAAACACAATGCAAAACACTCAAAGGGTGGTTGGGGTACGCAGTGCAGTGCACTGTTAACGATATCTCTGAGAACAGTGTGTGTACAGTGCATGGGCCTCACACCAGGATACAGCCATTACTGCAAAACAAAGGACAAAGGATCATTTCATATGATTCATTCATTCACATTTTTTCATACATTAACTCCGACCCGGTTTATTGTACGATAACCTAGTCTCGCTCATCTGCTAATTAGCTGTTGTAACTAAAGAAGCCGATCGATTTTCATTTACATCTGAACGTTGATGACTGTCTGGACTCCCTCCATCGCTTCACACACACGGGGCCTTACTCTAACCTTAACCATCACAATTAAATGCCTAACTCCATCCCTTACCCCATCTACATCTTCCTGTAGATGCTGATCTAGTCCAAGTGGACCAAGTGGAGTAGCTATAATAAGAACAACTCTGCATCCTTGGTGTCTGCAGTCTGCAAGAGCCTATAATTGAGGCTTCAGTCAGACAGATGCCATGGTGACAGCTGCACTGCTATTCCTCATCTGTCCACTGCTCGCACATTTTACATTTGCTGCTCAATTCATCACCTGACTCTTCTCCTTTAACCATACCTGCTCTTCCCCCCCTTATGAAGCTCCAGTGTAGCTTACACACTGGCCATGAAACTCTGCTATGCTGTTCTGTTGTGTTGTGTTTCCTCCCTGTTATCTGATTGGTAAAAAAGCTGTTTGTTGCTTGCTGCCTGTGTTTCTAACCTGTTGCCAGTCCTGTGTTAAAACAATGCATGGAGCAGTGCTGGTGAGAAGGAGTTGTTTCAAGAAATACGATTTACAAAGTCCAGTTTGAGTAAAAGAAGTTGTTTGTAGGATAGATTCAGTGTTGCTTTTGCCTTCAAGGAATGGCTAATTTTAATAAAAAAGATAAAATAACCAGCCTTATGCTTAAAATAACACTGATGGGAACTATGCGAGGTGGCGGTAGAAAATGGATGGATGGCAACTATTTGACTGAGTGAAAGCGCAGCTGAGTTCTGACTTGACTTGAGATAGTTTTGTTGCCTTCCAAAGTCAAGAATGACTTGTCAAAGTTTTTCACTTCTAGTTTTTCAATAAATGACTTGGCCTTTTGGTATCAAGATTATAGTGAGTAACCATATGTTCAGAGCACATACAAAGTGGAGGTTCAAAGTATTATTATAGTATATAATATAGTATTATATTTCATTCCTATGTAGGCAAAGCAAGGAGATAATATCAATCTGTCACACTGGCCACTAGATTATCCTGCTTTTGCAAGAGACTGCTGTCTTGGGGTCAGCAGGTCGATGTACCTACACTTCACCACAGTTCACCCTCCTCCCTGATGCATCCAGCAGCACCTGTAGAAATGAAGAGTGAATGAGTTGTTCCGCTCAGGGTTACACTCGACCCTTGGTGGACTTCTGTAATGAGAGCTTCTCTGTTGCATCTCTGTCCAGGTGAAGGTCGGGAATAACAATTCTGTCTAAAGGGCAGAAAACCAGCAAGTTTTTAGTGAGTTTATGTTGTAATGTGAAATGTGGAGCGGGACAAAATAACAACAGTATTTTCTGTCATTGAAACTCATTGTCCTCTGAAGAGGCTTTTTTCTGTTCAGCTAAAAGGTAACAAATGTCTCACAGAGGTAAGAAACACAGCAGTGATCTTTGTGGGACTGTGGCAGACATAAAATAGTGTCAGGTGTCTGGGTGTTAACACGTACACCAATTACTCTAATCTCACCTCCTTTTCCACCTCCTCCTCCTCTTCTTCAGCTAAACACAAAGACACGACATGGCCCACAGAACAGATAGAAAATTGGTCCCTTCGGGGCTCCCGTGGCCTTGCTCCTAAGTCGACCGGAGGAAAACTCACACAAACACTCCTCTACTCCCTCACAGGCCCTCACAGTCACCAGATTTATTCAGAACTCCAAGAGCTGTTGCAACATTTGTCTTATGTTTGTTTCCATTACTGGACACCTAATATCTTCCGCTGCCATCGAGTCTGGAATTTAATTTAATTTCCTTTCCAGCTGCTGAGTGACCAGAGAGCCGCTGCCAAGCTGATGATTGAACATCACCCAACTCACGAGGCCAGATTATTCAAATAACATTCAACAGACAAGCCTGAGACAAGGGAATGCCAGAGCGGGCTTTTGCCATCAGCCTAAACTGTACTGATTACAGCAGTTATCAGAGATGGACAAACTGCAGACTGAGACCCACAAACAGCTGCTCCAGGATCTCACATAATTTTGTGAATATTGCAGTCCAAAACAACTATTGTGATTTTACTGAAAGACTTTGGAGCCATGTTTGAATAAAGTGCCAAATTGCAAAATTGTGATGATTTAAGGAATTCACAATATATTTACTTTCAGTTTGGTGATTTGTGAGCAGCAGAGCAAACTGATACATAATATGGCTGACACATAGACACATGGCAAACAAACCCAGTGATAAAACCCAGGAGGTTGAAGGAATTCAATTGGTCTTAAACAAGTCGGGT
The DNA here is from genome assembly GCA_037833715.1 of Toxotes lorentzi. Classification (NCBI taxonomy): domain Eukaryota; kingdom Metazoa; phylum Chordata; class Actinopteri; family Toxotidae; genus Toxotes; species Toxotes lorentzi. The sequence goes on from JBBMJY010000025.1 coordinate 22,530,496, forward strand.
AAACACAATTAACACACTGGACCGAGAAGATTCTAAGACTGTATGACATACTCGTCAACCTCAGGCCGGACTCTGGCTTTAGTGTCTAGGCACAAAAAAAAAAAAGTTTCTCCCCTGAAAGCCTCTAGCACTAACGTTTAACAGTGTCCTCTGACACTCTGAATGCTCCAGCCTCACTGAAGGATAACAGCACTACTTGGCTGCAATACCTTGTTTTATAGCCACATGAGAATGATTATTCATTTCAAAGCAGGGGTTAGTAACCGAGTGGGAATGCTTTCTCTCCATACTCCATAAAACATACAAGAGCAGCTAGAGTGAGGAATCTTTACAGTGTGCCACTGAGATTGTACCAGTGTAACTGTGTTGGTTTTTTCAACAGGTCCGGAGAAGATGACGAGGACATTTCAGCTGTCAACGTTAACTAATTTACTACACAATAGCAATAATAATAATGGTACATTTTATTTAATGGTGCCTTTGATGGCACTCCAGGTCACCTTACATCACATAAGACAAGCAATAAAACAAAGCACCAGTATTAAAACATCATTCAAATCAACAATAAGCCAGAGCATAGCTCAGTGATGACTAAAAACTTGAGAATAAAGTAAAATGCAGTTAAAATGAGTAAGATAGTGTAAAAAGATGATATTTTAAGAGCAGTGTAATGGAGTCCTGTATGCAGATGTGAGGGGGATTTGAGTTCCAAAGTTTGGGTGCAGTACCAGTGAAGACCCTGGCACCCATTGTGCTGAGGTTGATGGCTGGCAATGACAGCAGACCTGCTGATGAAGACAGCAAGGAGCAGGAAGGAGTGTAAATCTGAAGGAACACATACTCATACCTTATTGCTTCTCCCTCCACTCATTGTTTCAGCAGCACCACGCTCTCTCTGTCCGTCCTTCCATCTGTATCATCCCTGACCCCTGTTTGCCTTTCCTTCCCTCTCTGCTCCTCCTGGGAAGGTGTTCCACACATCAAAGTGTTCCCGCCATCCATTCAGGGACAATCAGCAAATACGGGATAATTGGGTGTTGTTGGAGGTCCCCCTCAAGCCCATAGTGCCTTTCTGACAGGAAAAGAGCATAAATAAAAGAAGAATGACAGACTCGTAGCCTGAGGCAGAGGAATGACAATGAGCCAGGACCAGTAAGTGATGACATGCATATCAATGGTGCCTCTGCAAGGTAAACAATGACTCTTAATTACCAGGCCAAGTTTTAATTAAGATGACGGCAGAGTAATTATTTCCCCTGACAGGGATCATTGAGCCAGGGAGTCCATGTTCTGATTAGGGAGCTCATCTGGATGCTTCCTGTCCTATAGGGAGGCAATAATGACATGACCTCTTGTTTTCAGAGGACAGCTGGGTGGCACAGGGAGGGAGTCTTCAAATGCTCTCAGTTCCCCTTTTTTTTCTCACATGGCTGAGCACACTTCAGGAATGAATTCACACAGCAAGAACAGCACAGGGCAGAGGGTCACAAAGATAAACTCTGCAAACTCCTGGGGTGGCCTTTTTTCTTTCTCCGTTCTTTTTGGTGGTAGTGTAGTTGGTGATATTCTGTCAAAAAATCTCTTGTGCAAACCAAAAACAACAATAAACTGATCCTAAAACATGTATTATCAGTCATCAATCTTATTCCTCTGTGCAAGTGAGAGTGCCCCCACTCTTGTCCAAAAATCAAGGAACAATCACATGAAGCCATTCCCTGTGCACAACCTGCTAGGAGAACGCCAGCTCTACCATCTGTCCCGAGTTAGTCATTGTGTCTGTGGAGGATGTGCAGATGTGGAAATCCAGCCAGCAGCTGCAAAGAAATGCATAAAGTGCTACCTGTGTTCTCTGTAACTTGGAGGAGGAGCAACCCCTCTGGTGAATTGGAGCCACTGTCAAGTCTGGGAGGACTCGCTGCCAAAAACTCAGCAAGAGAGGCCATCAGGGTTAGGGAGACTGTCCCGTGGCAAGTAACCATGTAGTGCACAAGCACATCCATAGTGCCTCTTTTAAGAGACATCCACACAATTACTGTTGAGCAAACTTCCAGCAAAATTAATAGACTATATATCAGTTACCAAAATAAATTTACCTGCGATTATACATGTTAGGTCATCTATTACTAGTCATGTATTTTACATCATTGCCAAATACCACATACAGGGTTGTCACTGTGAGAAATATAACACCAATGAAAACACCACAATTTGTGGCAAAGTCAATGCAACGCAACGATGCACTAATTGGTAAAGACTGACATTTGGTAAAATACTGAAATCAGGGAGTTAATCAAACAAACCAAGTGTAATTCATCTGTAGCTCTCATAGCCTTGCTAGCTTGGAACTTGTACTGTAAAAAGGTAAAGACTTGTAGCAAGCAAACCTCAATGTCACTTTGACATTGACATCATAACATAAAAACAGAGACAGAAAATTACCTCTGTAGTTTAATTCAGTCCCACCCCAGCAAAATGGAAGATTAATGGGCTAATGAATCAAATGTGTCTTAATCCACAAGGAGAAAACTGTGCCCAACAAATGCTCTATTTCCTCCCATTGGAGTAAAGTTCGATACCGTAATCAGCTATTTTAGGAAATTACTTATGTTTTTATGCAAATGAAACTATATATTTATGAGTTGTTTTTATAAAATGTATATATTCAGTAGAAAACAGTAGGTTTGGAGTGGAAAGTACCACAGAGAAGTTGGTTTGGGTCTTTTCATGGGATCTGCTGACAACACCAAAATGTCTAGAATAACACCAGGCTTACTTTTAAAGCTCTCTCAAAGAGGGTAAAGACTTTCCTCTTTAGTGAGTTTGTTACGTCCATATTAATTCCGTGTATCTGCAAAACATGAGGAATGGTGGGGATTGGATAGGGAGTCAAGACAAATGAATACAATGGGAAATACCTTCAATAAAACAAAGACATATCAGGAATTGAATCAAACTCCGGTTAATATATTTTCAACAGTTTCCTTCTATAATATTCACTTTTCACTTTTTATCCTCTGCTTTCAGTGCCTTGCACACAGCAGCATCAGAGGGATGCTACTGATTTTCTCCACTGTATCGATTGGTTTTAATTGAAGTCAGAGGCTTGTTTCTGCATTTGAAATCCAGAGGGACTGCTGATGCTGGCCTTTTAAAAAGTTCTGAGTGCTGCACAGGTGGATGAATTATTCACTGCTGTTGACGGCACCAGTCCACCGCTCTTTACTAATGAATGAAGGGCTGTGATGTGGCGAGAAACTTGCCCTGAGTCTCTGAACCTTACATTTACCTACAAAGACTTCACACTTGGCTGCTGTTGCATTAACATCATGAACAAAAATGTATCTTCCTGATCATTCTGATGACTCCGATTGTTCTTTAATTCAGTGCCTGTCGAAGCTTTGGACAAACAGTCATTTATGTACTGGAAGATGTGGTATCGCCAATGCCTTCACAGATATAACGTCCATCAGTGAGAGTAATTCACTGAGACATTAATCATCCTCACACAGCTGTCATAGCAGCAGTCATTACACTGTTTGACAGCCAGCCATCTTCAACTGAATATCCCAAGTCTGCTGGCTAAAGCTTCAAACATGTTGCTTGATTATCAAGTTCACGCTGACCTTTTCAAGAAGATCCTCTCACTCAAAAAACCCTCATTCTGCGGTTAATTTTTCCCTCCTTTTCCCTTTCCCTTATGGAATAATGAGATTTCACCAGGAAATTATGATACTGGAGATACTGCTGTTCTTTTACTTAAAGGGACAGGACACTGATTTTGCATCTACATAAAATCAGTTTCCCATCATAACAATCGCCCCATAGAACACAAAGCCTGTGTTATAAACTTGCATTAGAAGCTTGTGTTTGAGTATAAAAACAAAAGAAACAGAGACAAGTCATTTAAAATACCAGGTTACTAAAGGTGTTATTTAAATATAGTAGAGAAACTGAATTGTCTTTTCCAACCTCTACTATAGTCACATCTACCAGATATGGTGCAGCTCAATGGCCACCAGGGCATTTACAAGTGAACCTATGAACTTTGTTAGGATCAATACAGGAACAGCACGAGCACTGAAACAATTGACAGCCCCCTACATCTGCATGTGGGATCGACCCAGTCTCCCACATTGTCCAACGGTCTCAAAGCTGGGGTTGTCTGGACCTGAGATTTTCAAGTGATTTTATAACAACCTAAATAAAATGTCAATTAATGACAAAATAAGGACACACTGCACATACCTTGAGCAGTTAGATAGTTAAAGCTCCTGTCTGCCAGGTCGATGAGTTCTTAGGAGGAGATTCTGCAGCAGCTGTGCCAAACCACACACACTGGAGGACAGCTCTGTCACATTCCACGGGGTATTTAAAGTGTGCCTGGAAATGTCAACTGAACGGTTGGTGTTGTTGACATTTTCCATAAAAAATGAAGCCAAGCAGATGGTCAGGAGTGACGTGATGAGGCAGTGACCAGACAGGTAAAAGTGGCTATGCAGTGACTAAGCAGGTAAAAGTGGGAGCAATACAGGAAAAGGTACATAAGAAACCAAGATGGGGTTGTTATCAGCTTGTGGACACTCTCTATCAGAGGAAGAGCCAAAGTAACATTATTCCTTGTGGTACAGCTTCAGACTCTCGGTAAAAACATCCCTCACATCACCTGGATAATCTGACAAGACAAGATTTTTGGGACGGGTGAATCAGGGATAAATTAGCCCAAAACTCCTGTAGTCTGAGACCAGCTTTATGATGTCTAAAAACTTTCTACACGCACCAACCACACCTGATGAAGTCCTTGAACTGCATCTATTCCTAAGGGCCCACATTCGCAGTGACTTTGTACTGGGATCACACGTAACATTTCATTATACACTGTTGCCCATAAAGTTGGAATAATTTTGTTTTCAGACACATTCCTCTTTTTATTCCTATTTATACACATCAGTAATTACATTGGAAGAGATTGATCAATAAAGTTTTGAGAAGACATACACTGTATCTATCAAGAATAAATCACATTGTCACAATCATTTCATGAGAAGAGGTCAAATATATTTCATTCCAACTTTATGGGCAACAGTGCTACATGCTGAGTAATGTTACTTAAAATTACACATGGACACACAACAAATACAAGGACAGCAAAGCTGAGCAAAAAATAAATGAACATAAACATGTGACTGTTATGTTCTAGCCAGTTTGTGCAGTAAACTTTTAAAATGATGTGTGCAAACAATACTGGAATTAATTACTTTATATACCAACTACATACCATTTATTTATGTAAATAAAGACACACACACACACACACACACACACACACACACACACACACACACACAGGCATCATGGAAATGAACAAAAGAGCTGATTTCAAACAGTTCAGAGAAAGAGAGACGCACATTCATAGCCTGTCTTTTGTCTAGGACAAACACACACACAGTACATACTACTGTACATGTACATGCACCAATGATTGAACCCCAGAGTGATACTGGGTACTGAGATGTTGGAAACACTGAGACTCTGCTCCATGTTGACATGACTGCATCACAACATTTCTCCTGATTTATCAGCTGCACATTCAAGCTGTCAATCTCCTGTTCTACCACATCCCAGAGGTGTTCTACTGGATTCAGGTCTGGAGACTGGGGAGGCCATTCTGAGTTAAACTCTAGAGACTGTCATTCTCAGGAGATCAGCAGTTTCAGAAACACTCAGTCCAGACTGTCTGACACCAACAATCATGTCACAGTCAGAGTCATTGAACACTAACTGAAGCTCCTGACCTGTAACTGCATGACTTCATACATTGCACTTCATACACTGCAGGCATACAGGAGTTCCTAATAAAGTGCTCACTGAGTGTATCATATCCTTACTGCTGTCAAATAATATAACAGTGAATCAGATATCACCTATCTTTGATGCTTTGTAACTCATGACGTGATAATTACTGTTTAAATGGACATGTCACTGTTTGTTTTTAATTCTTGTTTATTTTCGATCTTAATCAGTTTTACAACAACACTGTTTGTTAGACAATGTACTGATAATGTGCATAGATATTAATATTTACAAAGATAAGTCATTCTGATTGTACTATAATCACTAGTCACATTGACTGGACCCCTACAAAGGCCTGACATCCCCCTGCAGCTTAAGTTTCTTGACATAAACATTCTGGTGTCTGTTTGCTAAAAACATAACAAGGTGCAGGGACTATTTCCACAGCCTCATCTGGTCTAAACAATGTTCATTATATCACAGCTGTTGCTGCCCAGTGTGCCGTTCAGTTCAACACACAGCTCTGGGTAAGACAGATGTGTGTAAGGCAGCACCAGGACAGGGCTGCATGTGTTTGGGCTGCTGAATTATCTGCTTGTGAGCAACACTCACTGTGGTCTTTGGATTCTCTCTCGGTTCTTTCACCCATGCAATACAACAGGTTAAGCAGTTCTTCCTGCTCTTCAACCAACAAGGCCCCTTTCTTCAAGCGCCTCTGTACAAGGTCCCTCTTTTGTTGACTGATGTGCAGCAGCAGAGACAAGGACACGATGTATTCCCAAACACCAGAGCCAGTGTGAAGACATGTGAAGGATAGGAAAGATGCTGTGGTCTTGAAAACCTTTGACCAGGATTCTGATAAATAACTCTCATTCCTCCTCCTGCCTTTTAGGAGAGAGTAAAAGGGAGAGACGCTATGGCATCACACTTTTTATTCATTGTTGGTCATATTTGTTTAATTGTCCAAGTTTTGTCTTTTCAGGTTAATTCTCTGAGGGAGGGCCGTTGTATAATTGTAATGGATAAACAGTTGTACGCACAGGCTGCAAAGTGTTTGTCTATAGAGATGACAGACTGAGTGTGACTGATTAAAGAGCACGCTCAGTGCATTTCAGTGAGTAATTCTGAACATGAACATTACTTTTGTTTTTGTTAAAAAAAATAAAAAATTATTATATCATTAATTCAATTTATTCAGGACAGGGCCAGAACCAGTGTGTATGTATGTGTGTGTGTGTGTGTGTGTGTGTGTGTGTAGGTGTGTGTGTGTAGTAGTTTTCTATTTCTATCTAGTATTCAGAGGATTTTTCAGTCTTATTCAAAGGTGCATTTTAAAAGGCTGGATTTTAGGAATGGACCAGTCAGCAGCAGACACTCCCCAGGCCAAATTCACAAATCCAGTCAGTCAGGTAGAGACTCTTAATGGTTGACACTTGAAAAATGTACTGTACTGCTTGCAATATGGGGTAAGGAAGGGTGCCTATCATTCAAACAGTGAGTCAGAGTTAAATAGCTACTGTGAAACAATCATCAGTTCACCGGGAAATAAAAAACCACCAGCCATTAAAATGTCTGGACTACCTGAAAGCCTCTTTATATGAACCATCACTGTGACAGTGTGTGTGTTCCTGTACACTGACAGGATGCTGTTTCTCATAGTGCATGGTTGCTCCAGATTGTGACTGACTGTTCATTTTTTAACGTTTTAAATCCTTATATGTGCGGCATTTTTTCCCTGCATCAAAAGTCAGGGAAAAAAATGTTCCCTGTGTGTGTCAGCACCGTTTCCACCTGTAGCCTGTCTTTTGTCTTAAAATGTCAACTGCTGCTTAGAGGGAGGATCTGAGGGGGATGGTTTGATGACTGACTTCACTGTATCCAGAGCTCAAACTTTATTTTCATAGCGGAGATCCAGCTTTCCTCTGACGTGTTCATGATGTGACATGACACACACACACACACACACACAGGCATCATGGAAATGAACAAAAGAGCTGATTTCAAACAGTTCAGAGAAAGAGAGACGCACATTCATAGCCTGTCTTTTGTCTGGGAAATGCTAACTGCTGCCTGTAGGTGAGGCCTCGGGGTTTTTTAGAAGCTTAAACCTTCTTTATTTTCACAGCGGAGATTCAGCTTTCGTCTGATATGTGTTCATGCTGTGATGTGGCATCATAATGTCTCTGTGAATTTTTCAGTGATCACATGGTACAGGTGTTGTGCTGAGATTTGACTGATGTGCAGATCAGGTTAACTGGTGACTCTAAATTGTCCAGAGGTGATTGTGCTGTGTGGGGATGCCGGGTTCAGCACCTTGGACAGAGACTGTGATACTCAGCAGTGCAGTATAGAGATTTGATTAACCTGCAACATGTTGCTGATATAGATGTAAGACAAGTGTTTAATAAAACCCTCATCAGCTCTGCTTGCATTCAGTGGTGCTCTCACAGAGCCCTGGGAGGAAGCAGTTAGTAATGAAATCTGATGACACACACACACAGACTTGGTTTTGATACAATAAACGTTTGAAGTTCGAGGTTTTTATTTGCCCTTAAGCATGTATCAATCCACACACTGTAATGTAAAGTAGATCTACTGCGTTGGTACATTAGGCAACAATAATTCAAAACTAGGTGATGGATAGCCTGAAATTATATTTTGAGGGGAGATGTGCAACCCAGTGTGCATCAGTGATACATACAGTACACAGTGCTGCCGACATAGGACATGAAATACAGTAACAGGCAACATGTGATGCTGAAAGTGAATTATAGACGACAATAGGCTAACTTAATACATTGCAATCATTTACTGCAGTTCTACTTTCTGTTAAGATGAAAAATAAAGACCAGTGAAGCATAAAGCTCTCAGATGTTGATCACTAGATTTATGAAGGCCCAAAGTTCCTTTTCTGCCTGTGCTGTGTTTAAGTGCAGCCAAATTCACAATGTAGCTGATCTCGTTTACACGTTTTTCTGTTTCTGGTATCAAACCATGGAGCGGGTTAGAAGTCTATAGAAACAGATTTGGTCCCAACATGCTGCATACAGCATAACTGTCGCCCAGAAGTCTTTGCAAGGAGGTTGCTGATTATTAGTAATTTATGAGTCAACATAAATACAGGTTTATGACAGCAGGTGTGTTATAAATTACATTTAAAATGAGTGATCACTGAGACACTGTCCTCTTAGCTGCATCCTACATACATTACCTACATAGTGTTAAATATTTCCATGATTTGTGGCACAGTGTTGACCACGTTTGATAGGGCGTTGACTAAATATGTGACACGCTGTGTTGCAAATTATGATTACTTTATCCAGCACAGTACCTGTATGATATGAAATACAGTAGAACAATTCTCAAGCTGCTTCAGGACTCCTCGGTGCATCCACATGGAGCAGTGTTGAGGGAGAGACTGTGCGACACTGGCATGACATGTTGGATTTTATGAGTTTGGTGTGGAGCTGGAGGATACTGCATGCTTATCGTGGGAACAACCGCAGGGGAGCTGCAACCACATGGTGGAAAAGTAGGACACTTTTACAGGCTACCAGCATCTACAGGAATAATCCAGAATCAGATCACTGCTGTAAGCAAGGAATGAACTGATCATTACAGCCTGTATGAAAGAAGTGCTCATTGGATCATGTCATCATGTGATTTGTCTGTTTGCCTACATGCCTTTCTTCTCTCTGCCTTCCCCCCACTCTCTCGGGCATGGCTGACCTCTGAGCTGAACTCACGGCAAGCTCTGCTTGAAAGTACAAAAGAAACACAGACTCTTTACTGTAATGTGCTTCTGCTGCTGATGTGCCCTGGGTGTATGGCAGAAATTACAGCCATAACCACCATTGCTGCTTCGCCTTGAAAGCCTCTACTTTTTTCAATCCTCTTTTTCTCTTTCTCTCGCTCCCTCTCTTGTTCTTCCCATCTCGCCTCTCCCATCTTGCCGCCCCCTTAATATGAAACTGTTACTGAATTCCAAATGAACCCCAAGCCGTGGCAGAATGAAACTGATGTGTTGAATGCTAAGCTCTGCATTAAAGCATGACGATAATGACCTAGTGTTTTACGTGGCGTCTCAGCGGTCTGCTCATGACCCCCCACCAGCCCCGCACCCCCCTAAACCATAACAACCTCTCACTCCTTTAATCCTACCTTAGGCTGGAGCTAAAATAAATCCCAGCTGCTGTAAACTGTATGGTAATACAAGTGATTTTATAAATATTGATCATTTTTCTTAATGTCACTCAGCGCGCAAACCCCTTGCATTTCACTGACTTCATTGCTGAGGAAGCAGCAGCTGTACCTGGACACTAACAAGGGTTATCCAGTCCGGTTTGAGAAGTAAAGCAGTGCAGATCCATGAGACAGATGCTTATAATACCATGATGAGTCATTTTACAACTCGAGGAAGTTGTCATGGCAACAGTCATTTTAGAGTTATGCCACTGTGTCATGGAAAATTGTCTCAGGTTCAACTTTTTTGCTGGACGATCTTGAGCTTTGTTGCACTGCCACTGTGCTGTCACAGTGCTTCCGCTGAAACTTTTGAGGGAGGTTGCACTTTTCACCAACCCTGTAGCCTGGAAACATTGACACTGACACATTGGAAGTTTCTGCAAAAGCCCAAATTATTAATTATAATGTTGTTTAAAGTTGATTTCCAGTATCTTTAAAATTCATTTCTTCAACATTTACTCCTGACACAAAAGATATAATTAGAGGTTTGGGCTTTTTTTCAAGGAAACCTTTTTGACATGTCACAATAGGAAAAGTACAGGTAGTAAAAAGTAAATTTAATGACAGTAGAAAGTTTTTTTCTGGCTCATGACAGACAGATGTGTCAGTTTGTCGACACTGGAAAGAAGACAAAAGAAGGAAATCAGTTAAAGCTCATATCACAGCTGTGCCTGAAAATATGTAGCAAATACACAGTAAAGATAAAGCAGATTTCCTGTTCCTGTCAGTTCTCTTACTCAGATGATTTAGTATGCGGTTTGTCACCCAACACAAGAGTTCAAACAGCTCTATTCAGAGCATTTGGCTGGAGAACTATCAGGTAATGAAGAGGGGGCAGTGCAGTGTCCCTGTGGTAAAATGTTCCTTTTCAATAATCTAATGGATTGAATTGCAAGCTTCATCCGTTTTCTGCTGTTTTGCATTTTCAGTCTGCCTCTCTGGTTGATGAAGCAGAGGTGTTTGTGGAGACTCACTTTTCACACTCGTCTAATAGAAGCATTAACATCTTTGTTCCACTTGTAACTTGAACCAGTCTAGGATCAATATTATCTCTAGTCCTGCTGGAGCTGCTACAACTACTATTGTGTATTATCAGACTTGAATTCTTTACTCTCTCTATGCTGATAGGGAAGTAGTTGTGGACACCACTTGGGGTATGATGAGGATTTTAAATAGATAGGATTTCTTTTCCTAGCATTGTGTGAAATGAATGAATTTTCAGAGCTTGGCACTTTTCTCGTACTGTACCACAGGATCACCCTCAACCAATGTTTGGTAAGCTGTGGGGTCTCCCACACTCCCCCACAGGGTCAGAATGATAGTCATTTGCAGACAGGTGGGAGGCATCTTACTCATCAGCAGCACCACAGGTTACTCCACCTGGACATGCCACTCAGGATACACAAGGGAGCAAAGCTCTTTGGTTACTGTGAGACTCTGAAACTGATTCTCCAAGCCCCTGGATGATGTGGCATGAAATATCATGCAAATCGAGAAAAAAAAAATCCTTCTACCAGGTTGTATCAGAAAAATAAACCATTATTTTGAAGTAGAGCAGCGCATCTATGAAACACAGAACTTTACTTACTTGAATCCCAAAGGAAAGACCAACACTGCAGCTTGAGACATCAGAAGAAAACCAGTGAAACTATTCATGGACGCCAACCAATCAAAGACAAATAAACCATTATACTTATACTATACAAAATAGAAAAATACAAAAACACTGACTTTTAATTCCTTCATGTCACCATGGCTTCTGAAAACCTGGTTCCAGAGGTCTGGTGCAGTGCTCACTGACAGCTTACTTGAGTGATTGATGATTGATTAAGCTCTATCATAAATCCAATTCTGATCTAATGCAAACTATCATCTGGTTCATGATTAATTCAAGACACCCCCTAAAAATCTTGTCTTTGATGACCTCCAGTGGTTTAACTTCTGACTTTCCTGCAGTGATGTACAGGTTTAGCTTACAACAATCTTGGGGCCCCACACATGGATTCCATCGCTGGCAGCTTCACGTCTACAGAGGTTATCAGCTCACTCATACGACATCAAATATCGCAAATCAGACTCTCATTGTAATTCAGATGGACTTTCACGTTTGCCTCTCCCTGTTAGGACGCAGGAACCAAACACGGTGGACATCTTCTACTTCAATAATGTGGAAAAAGCACCAATCTCTGCAGCCCAAGTAAAAAAGGCAACACGGAAGGACCCTGAGCTGTCAGTGGTAATGGACTTTGTGATCAAAGGACAATTAATGGGGGATGCCTCCACCCTCAAACCTTACCTTGACAGGAGGCTGGAGCTTTCTGTCCAGTCGGGGTGTTTGCTGTGGAGAAGGCGAGTTATCATTCCACGGTCACTGCACGCTAAAATGTTAGAGTAGCTTCATGGAGGTCATAGTGGAATTGCCAAAATGAAAGAAATGGCTAGGAGCTACTTTTGGTGGCCAGGCTTAGATAAGCAGATTGAACACATTGCCAAAAGCTGCCCATCCTGCCAAAAGACTCGTAACAATCCACCTGCAGCCCCACTTCATCCCTAGGATTTCCCACAGGACCCTTGGTATCGCATACACATTGATTTTGCGGGGCCATTTGAAGATAGAATGTTTCTGGTCGCTGTTGATGCCCACAGTAAATGGCCAGAGGTGGCTATCATGAAGTCTACCACTACTGAAAAGACTATTGAGGAACTGGGAGAAATGTTCAGTCATTTTGGTGCCCCTGTTCAACTTGTTTCTCATAATGGTCCTCAACTTGTGTTAAAAGAAATGTCTGATTTCCTGCAAGCCAATGGAGTGCAACACATAAAGTCAGCCCCATATCACCCTGCAACAAATGGCTTGGCAGAAAGGTTTGTGCAGACACTCAAACATGCTCTCAAAACAAGGAAAAGGCACTCTGCATCAAAGACTACATGAGTTTCTCCATCCCACATTCAACTACCAAAGCATCTCCTGCATGACTTATGTTCAACATAGAACTGTGCACGAGTTTTGACCTTCTCAAACCTCCACCAGTAAAAGACCTTGTTCAGGAGAATCAAAGGCAACAAATAAATCACAGAGACATTCATGCAAAGGATCGGGTTTTTGTGTCTGGAGATTCAGTGCTGGCAAGAAACTACTTAAGCAAAGTAAAGTGGGTTCCTGCCACTGTCATTGCTCAAACTGGCCCTGTCTCCTACACTGTTCAAACAGCTGATGGTGTTTGGCGCTGTCATGTGGACCAACTCTTACAAACACCTTCCAATCAGAATGAACGGTGTGTTGACATTGACAAGCCTGCTGACACTGCTGTACCAGAACCATGTCATGTATCATTGAAAATGTCAGATCCAGCCCGACTGAGATTGTCCCTTCTTCAGATACAGCAGTGAAAGAAAATGCAATATCGGTACCAGAACCCAGTCCAACAAGTGGGCAGGATATACCTATGGAATCACTATCCTTCCCATGACAGGTGACCACCTACACGTTTAAATTATAGTTGAATACTAACCAGCATATTAGTTTCAGAAATGTTTACTTTTGTCACATAAGAGTAAACATAAGTGTAAACAATGAATGGTTCTGAGTTTGACTATAAAATAAAAAGGGTTGTTGATGTATCTGCATTTTGTTTATTAATGCTTAAGTTCCTTGTATCTTGATGTTGATGATCTACCTCTACATCTGCTACAAACAGGCGCCCAACCGTGTGGAGGTATACCACCGCCATGTGGTACTTCTAGTTTTTTCTTATTTATGAGTAAAACTGTAATTTCTAAAATTTGAGAAACTGAATAACAACCCAGTTAAAGCCTTTGTACATTAGATTAGAAATTTCAATGACACCCCACAGTGGTGGCTTTTAAAAAAGACACTGTGGTAAACAGAAATATGCCCAACTACAGAGATGAATGGACTAGAACCAACACATTAGTTCTCCCCCTCTTCCAACAATAATTTTGGTTCAGTATCACTCCCATGTCCCTCTTTTCTTTATCTTGCCTCCATCAGCTTTGCCTTTAATAGTGGTCAGTTTGTAGAATAGTCCATTTTATCAGTCCTGGGACTGAGGATGGACTGAGGATAGAGGGTCAGCACATTAATCTCGGGACTGACAGCCACAGTCACAGCACTGGTTTACAGCACCTGATGCATTGTTTTCTCCACTGCTGTTGGTATCATCCAGCTCTTTTTTCTCAGGGTCAAAGAAGTCGTAGATTTTATGTTTTCTGAATCCATGGACAGTCAACACATTACAGCTTTTAGCAAATGCTGAATGAGTGAAGTCCCTGGTGACCCTGCTTACCCTCACTGTCATTCTTGGTGATTGTACATGTTAAGTACCAGCCAGTGGGGTGAACTGAACATGTGATAGGTTATTTTGTCTAACAAAGTATGTATTTGCATAATCCATCCCCCTGGCTATGCCTTTTCCTCAAAGTGATGCTTTAACAAATAGGCAACATCTTCAGGAAAACACACTGTTATGGTCTTTTAAGGTTGAATCGGAGAAAACAAAACACAAAGAGGCTTTATTTTCCTGAAATGCAGCACAAACGCAAATGCAAGCAAAATCTCCAGGCTCAATTCTGGTGACCACAGGCACAGCAATGTGCAGCTTGCGTGGAAGAGAGGCTGATTACATTATTAGGAGGAGGAATACAGAATCAGCAGGTGGTGTCTGTGTGAGCTTCAGTGACGACCAATCACACAAGGTCCTCTCAACTTCCTTTAAAAGCAGTGGGAGAGGCTGAGGTCTCTGAGAAGAACAAGTTCATTTCCACAAATTACCTGAAGTTCCAAACCATAAAAACATAAAAACAAACCAATTATTAATATACATCGTCGTAAATAGGTTTTCAGTGCATTAACAGGCAGCTGACGTATATTGATGCAGCAGCTGCTGGAATACTGGATTTTTGGATTTTAGAGAGATCTGTGTCTGTGCCTCTATGTAAAGCCATGTTAATTGGGTCTGCATTTCTGATAAGCATTTGAGATACGCAATTTCATTTTTATCAGAATGAACATCAACAGTGCACTGTGCCAACTAATTAGCAATGTTTTGGCACCTTGTAGCTTAGGCTACAAGGTGCCAAACAAAACATTTCTTTGGTGCAGGGAAATCACCAATCAAAACTGGTACAAACATGGAAATCATAGACTGGCGCACGAGGAACGTTGCATAAAAACTGCATTTATCCAAGAGCTTGCATTGAGTCTGCAGAAAAATGGAGCCCAGGAGTTGTCAGTAAAACCTGCAAGGTGAAGAGGCTGGTTTATATCTTTGTCTGAATCTCTCCAGTGTGAATTATCATCTGCAAATGGTAATAAAATATCACTATTAATTGTTTCATCCATTATTTTGGGTTTCTCGAGGTTTAAGTGAACTCTTTAGTCCTAACACTCCTTCAGCATCATGGAAAGTACACAACCCCAATTAGTCTGCATCAACATGCTTGTATTTCTATTCTGAGTGAGATGAACTCCATGAGTATACCATCACATTTACTCTGGGAACATGAGACCTCCTTCTTATTAGTTCTCCTTTCCTCTCATCACATCCTCTTGTCGCCATGCCACCCTCACTTAATGTGTTAATGCATTGTCACTTCATTAGAGTTGCATCAGGGTGATAAATGAACTGCTGCTTTTTTCCCCCAAGACACTCTCCACCCCCACTGATGGCATTGCCTGATCTGGATCACTGTCCTGGGGGTAGAGTGTGTGTGTGTGTGTGTGTGGGTGGTGCTGGGGAGGCCTGTCAGTGTCCCAGGAGGAGGGGTGATGGTTGTGGGTGATACTGTATTGCTGCTATTACGGAGCCCTTTATCCCCAATGTCACCTGAATGTGTGCATTTTCTCAGTGTGGTGCAGGATCATCCTCCACCCCCTGCCTCTCCTCAGCACGTCCTGATTTCCTCAGACATTGTAATCAATCTGCTTCCCTGTGGAGCATGATGAGGTGGTGCATATGTACACGACCTCAGCGGCTTTGCCTGATGGGATGCTCTATATGTGCATTCAAAGGTAGTCTCGTACATCAGATCGGATGGAGAGAGCCCAGCAAACATTTTGTTAGTAGCTGTTCTCTGCAGCATGTTGTGAAACTAGAACCTAAAATACCTTTGGGAAACCAGTTTCCAAGGATTCTTTGACCGCTTCAGCCCCTAATTTTCCTTTCTCCTTTTAAAGTTATACATTTTTTTAAACGTTTCCTAACAATGTGATATAGAAATGTTCTTTCTGATCAACACCATTCTAAAGCTGTGAGACACTAATATCCTCAGTGTATTATGCTCAGTAGTGACCTCTCTATTGTAATTGATAAAAATTGCACACACACACACAGAAGATTAACAGAAAGCAATGCATGTACATAATCAAGTGTTGCTGTTTTTAAGAAATCTATAACAGCCTCACTGTTTACTGTTCAATCTTCAGCTGTATGATAGCTGTAATAAGTTATTGCTAATGAAAGCACAACATTTCCTACTGCAGTTGGTTCACATCAAAAGCATTCAGCTGGTGAAACACGGTTTGGTTTTTATTGTGAAGCAGTCACAGCAAATGTAATGTAGTATTTCTCACTGAGGTTAGAATGTTTATTTCTAGGTGTAAAACAGATGAGTGAGTGAATGGAATAAAATTACTGCTTTTCTGACTGGGAAATAATGAAGTGGCATATTCTGATGTTCAAAAAATGTGATGGAGTAGACTTCACAGAAAACAATAGGCACAGTATGTAATGTATGTCATACACCACTGGTGTCTGTTTCAGTTTCCACTTTCTGAAACAGTCAAACTTAAGGGTCCAATATTACATTTTTGCTGAAACCTTCTAAAGAGGTATTGATTCAGTTCCATGGTTTGGTTTGGTTTGGAGCAATGAAGGACAGAGCTGTGGTGGTTCACAAGTTTTAAGGGTTGCTTCAGTGATTTAGCATTACAGATTAGATTAGAGATGGAATCAAGGAAGGAAGCAGAAGGGGCCGAGATAGCCTGACTTTCAGTCCCCAGCATGGGTCAAGCTCTAAAACACTGGACCCTAAGTTTCCCGTAATCCAACTAGTGAGACTTGTTTGTACTCTTTTGTTAGACCCAAGGTTCTGGACAAGGTTCCTTCAGAGCCACAGAGAATATAAAACTGTACTATACAACATACTATCTGCTAGTAAGCAGATAGTATGTTATGCTGTGGTGAAGGTGCGTGTGTTTGGACAGGTCTTGAACTTTCCCCAGGCCACAATGAGATTGTGGTAGTAATGCTCTGTGGTGGGGAGGTAGGTATGGAAAGAGTCTTTGGAGTATTTAATGCCCCTTCTGCATTGGATTTCACAACATTAGTCTGCTTATTTTCTCATTGTTATGAGAGAAGTGGATGGTGCAATGCAATCCAGGAAAGCATAAGCAGTGGAAATGATGGCAAGACAGGTGGCTGGCAGGCTGCAGAATAACATTATTCAAAAAGGGCCAGGGCATTTAGATATACCAATCAAAATTCATCCCCCTGTTTGGGACATCACATTGGGAATCACATTAAACACGCACATTTATCACAGCTCCATCACTGATTTCTCCTTCTAGTTTTTGGCAAATGAAGAGCTGCACACCACAAAAGTGGCTGGTCACCACTTTTGTCCAGACTGAAATATTTCAACAACTATTGGACGAATGGCCATGAAATCTTTGTATTTGAAATTCATTGTCCCCAGATGGTGTGTCGTACTGAGTTTGGTGAACCCCTGACTTTTCATCTAGCACCACCATGAAGTTGTTATTTTGTACTTTAGTGAAAAAAGGGTGGAGATTATATTGGATGCTAAATATGAGTGTGTAACATCAAGCCTTTTTCGTTACTGAATGTAATAAGTTCGGCTTTGTGTTTTTTGGGAATTTGAACTTGACAAGTTCAGCTCTAAAGGAGGCCACAGTATGCTCAATGCAGGTGAGACAATGTATAACCTCTGCAGCTGAGGTCAGGTGATTATGCTGAAACACACCAGGACAAATGTATAAATGGTGCATATCCACAAAAAACAAGAATAATCCATTTCCCCACACATATAAACTGGTATTTATAAAAAATCAAGGTGCAGTGTGAGTATGTGCATCACACTAGGCACACACCCAAGGTTTTTAGAGCTGGCTGTGCGTGAAATGATAAGGAGGAAATTAAAATGTGAGAGGTGTAATCTTACAGTAAAACATTGCTTTATTTAGGTGTTTTGCCAATTCCCCTGATTGCGTTATTTTTTTTTTAAATCTACACAGCAATCTGTAAAATTTCAATCAAAGGCTCATTTACGCTTAATTTTGTTCATGAGTAATGAACTTTGTCATTCCTCTTATTTACGTTCAAGCCAGTAGTTCCTTGTCATGTATCTTTTAATATTATCCTGCACTCTTGAGTAGTTCAGTGCTTCCACATAAACACTATAAAGTAAATAATAATCATGAACTAATGGTACATGTACTATAAATATCCACAGCCACACACACGGTCGAGCATGACAGCTTTTCTAATGCTGACAGATTGATAGGTGGAACAGGCACAAGTATCGATGTGCAGGAGTCCATGAGAAGACAAATACAGTTTTTTTACCATTTTAAGCATGTTAGCACGACAGCCACTACCATTTACACATTTACTGTCCATCAGCGCGTCCGTCCGATCTGTTAAGGATCAAAAACAATCTCTGGTCAAACTTTCATCCATCTTGAAATTCAGTTTCTTTACAATGAGCACTAGAGCCTCACAGAGCAGTTAGCATCTCTGTAAACTCTTGGTCTTTTTTATACTTTTCTTCTTTTGACTGATCGTGTGTCCCACTGATCTTGTCAGTTAGATAGTGGTTTTTGATATCACCCCTTGACAGTTTCTGAAGTGAGCAACACATTCAGGTGATCTCTCACTTTAGTAGGTGCTGATATGAGGGGGAGTACTCAAAGGCCATTCCATTTATTCAATGCAAAAAACAAGACAAGACAAACAAAGCAAAACAAACAGACAGACAAAAGATGAATGAACCCCCCTCTAACCCCCCAAAAACCTCATCCCCCTTTTCTCTGAGGACCATCGTAAACGTAGCACCACAGAAAATTAGATCTGAAAACCTGGGAGGCAGCTTTGCTTCCTCCAGCTGGTAGCCTAACTAAAGTTTTTTTCTTCCTTCTTCCAGAGGGTGAATGGTGGCTTATTATATACATCAAACCTCTATTTGAAGTCCTCAGTAGTAAAGTGCTAGAGGACATTAATCAAGAGGAACAAGCTGCCTCTCACATCTGCTTTGAGTAGAGAGTGGAGCTGGCAGCTCCCTCTACCTGAATGTCTGTCACTATCAGTCCTATGGAGCTCTGACCCCCCTCCCCTTACACACACACACACACACACACACACACACACACACACACACACACACACACACACACACACACACACACA
>JBBMJY010000025.1:22568227-22600118 GCA_037833715.1 Toxotes lorentzi
ACACACACACACACACACACACACACACACACACACACACACACACACACACACACACACACACACATAACACAAATGGATGGCTACTGCTAAGGATTCAGACAGACCCCCACCCCCCACCGACACATGCTCAAACACACACTCACACACCAACACTGTACACCCACACCACTGGAGTTTTCTCAGCATAATGAGTGCTCAAAACACACCGCCAACTGCAGTGAGGAGTGTGAGATAATGAAGCAACACCAAGATTAACAAGACACACTCTTACTGTGTATAGCTGGAAGACAATCGGCTTTACGTTTAACTAGAACTGTGTCAAAAAAAAAAATCCTATTTGCATGTGTCCTGTTTGTCCCCTCAGAGTGGTGAGTGGTGTTCTGCTGATCACACACAGGCAGGTCTGTAAGAGGGATGAGGACAGAGATGACCCAGTCAATCCACCCTTTAAATCCTTACTTGGTATTCCAAATCTCTCCTCCTGCCCTCCACTGAGCACAGACTAATTGCCTTGCTGCTTACCTACCTTCTCAGTCATGTCATCTGAAGTTTTTGGGAAGCAGCATTGTCCTGTACCTTACAATTAGAGCATACTCTCTGTTTGTACTTCATTTGATCAAAAAAAAAAAAAAGAGAAAAAGAAAATTACAAATCTTGTGCATTAGCTAATGTTATGAGTGTTAATGACTTGCAGAAATGCAGAAATACTGTACAAGGGTTATCATAATATCATTATGATGAAAACTATTTTTCTATTATATTTTAGATATTAGATCACAGATATGGGTGATTTAGAATGCTTCAATGAGAAAAAAAATCAAATGAAGAAATAGAATGACAGACAATATACATGTCTGCTTTTACCATCTCATAATTGAAAATGACAAAAATATGTTAAAGCAAACATATTAATAATGGAAATAACTGCTTTTCACCAAACTGTCCAATTACGCGGGCATGGCGGTGGAACCACTGGCGGATCTTATCAGCGGTGACACAAGCTGATGGCAGCCATGACATACAGCCCCCCACATTAAAAGTTTCCTGGGGGCCCAGTCAGCTTCAGGGACACTTCTACTGACTGTAGAAGTGTCCCTGAACGTATGATCAAGGATTGATCATAAACGTCAATCCTTGACGTTTATGATCAAGGATTCCCAGAACTGAAGTAAAACTAAATGTACAGTTAAGGGTACTGCCCCTGCAAACATAAATGTTAATAAATGAAGAATGTCTTAATTTATTAATCAAAACTAACTTGGTTCGGTCACCTGAATTCCTCTCTGTCAAATCACTTGCAAGAGTTCCTACCTCTTCAAAGAATACCCGCCTGCCTAATATTCTCTCTCTTTTCTATTTATCTTTCAAAAGAAAAATGTCATTAGTTTTGTACTTCTATCTAACTCAATGCACCTGCTGCCTCATGTCTCTCATGTCAGGTGGAACATGAACTACCTGAGTGTGAGGCATTTATTTTTTGAAGGTTTCTCCTTGATCTGCTGTGGCTTGGATTATACCTCATTTGTAAGTTCCAAAAAGACATTTGACTATAGCAGAGGGATGTAACATAGAGACACTGTGTGCATTTATTTGACAAAAATATCTTAATTCAGATTGACACTGATTACGACTTGACCTAAAGCTGCATACAGAGGAGATGCATGGGATTTGATTGGCCTGACCCTCAAGACTCCTTCCAAAACCACTGGCCAAGCAGCTTTAGAAAATCGTTAGTAATTGTTGTCTTTAGAACTTAAATTCAGCTTGAACTCAAGTTCTCTATGCTAACACGCTTGCACTTTCATGATTACTGTACCCAGATGTTGTGACATTAGCGTGTTTGGTTGTTTGAGTTGATCCCTCGTAGGTTTGTGGGTTTTCCTTGTGCACAGAGCAGGCAAACCAGTTATCATCCAGGTATGCAGCGTTGAGGTGCTGCAGAGAATAGGCTTGATAAATTGCGCTATCTGCGGGGACCCTGTGGGACGATTGGAGGTCAAACATGGCCATCCAGCTGGGAGAGCAGCTTTTCACAGGCTCCCTCAGACAATCACATATTACATTTCTATGGGCAAGGTCTGAAGCTGCTCCTTTTCCATGGCTTTTCTAAAGCTCTGTCACAAGGGCAAGCAAAATAATAATGATCCTATCCATCTTCCCAAATTGTAATGCTGAATTATATAACTTTCTTCTTCTGAATCAGGCAACAACTGTGTCATCAAGTTTCTCTCCTTGAACATATTAAATTGAAAACATTAAACAGAGTGGCCGCATGTTGGTGTATACAAGGTCTGAGGGCAGAAACTTAGTTTCCACTACAGTGACAGAAAACTGCGCTGACAGTAAGTTCTGCTCATGTACAGCAACATAAACATATAACATGACAGACTAAAGTGTAGCTGACGAGTCCAAACACAGTATGACACAGTGAACATGTTCTGGCCATTACTGTGACAATGACACCGCAACACAGCCTGATTTAAATGTAATGAAATGACCATCGTTTGTGTAACACGGTGTGTGTTTTACAGAAAAGTTACAGTGGGAAAGCAACAGGAAACTAATTATCAATCACTGCAAGTCAGGAAAATAAAAATAGCCTATGATTTGCATATACTACTTAGATTCACTTTACCTTGAGGGCTGCAGTCTACACTGGGAGCCAGAAGCTGCACACAGGAGCTTACTGTGGGTTGTTCACAGTCTGGAGAGGGAGCTTTGCAGGCAGGCATTGCTCAAGGAAACAAATCTATATGTACAGTGTGTGTTATCTGTTAATGTGTTTAGAAAATGCATGCATCTCATCATCATCATCTTCATCTTCAGGAGGGGTTGAATCACACAACTCTGCCTCATCCCTGATATGCATCCTCATACTGTGGTTGAATCTGTTTCAGTCTGTGGACAGGTTTAGACCAGGTGTCAGTCTGGAACATCTGATAACTTCTGTAACATGGTCCTCTCTTCAGTTTTACTCTCATGACTTCAGACTCACTTCTCAGTCTAGGTAAAGAATGATCTGTTTCCTGTATCTCAAATGGGACACATTACTACATTACCATGTATTACTCTCTATCTGCCTTTGGGAAAAGGAAATATCTTGGAAAATGATAATCATTTGGCGATGAGATGTCTCTCCAATATGCTGAGGTCACACAGTTCAGGCAGAAATTTCAGCAAGCTCCAGGTTGTTGTCTACAGCACAGCATGGCTGCATTTTTAAGATGATTGTGGCATGTGAAAAACATCCACTCTGTCCTCTTCCCATCAGGCACCTTGCACTGTTGGTGATTTCTCCCATCATCTTGACAAACATGAACATATCCTCATGTCAGGTATGTTAGAAACTACATCTGGATTTTTGACATAATTTGACCTTATACAGGCTTGTACTTCGTTTGGAAATGATATCTCCTGACAGACATAAGTGGGCCTGGCCTTTATTTGTGATCTGAAAACAGGCGTCTTTGATCAAACTGTTGTCATTTTGACGTACTTGTTTATTCTGTATTTCCTTTTTTATTTTCATTGCACATCTGTTCTGTAACACTTTTTTAAGTCAGTCAGTCACATCACTGGGATGCGTGAACTGGTCACCTGTCCATCACAGGTCTGACATGACATTTTACATTCAATTTTTTCCACATCAGATCCATGATGTGAACTGGGAGGCCTTAGATATAAAATCTACCCTTTTTGTGAACCAATACCTGTTGATTTCTGTTACTAATTTCTCCCTTTGACACATGGTCCAACCCATGTGACAAGATTGCCTATAAGTGAAGCAGGTATTTAGGGTGAAACGGACTGTAATTAGGACTATACCAAATACCGTCAGTCAACACAGCTCCACATTTACGCCACAGTTGCTTCTCAGCAGGAGTGGCATGCTGCAGCAGCTCTTTGAGATCAGCTGTAGGTGTAGTGTGCTGTGTGGAGTATAAAAATAGCTCTATGGAGAGAGGAGGGGTTAGTTATGCTACACTTTTGGCAACAGCATCTGCCCAGGCATTTCCCACTGAAAGTGAGTTTTATTTTGGTCAACGTGAGCCCCACACTCACAGACAGCGAGCTGCTTGGGAAGTAGCACCGCCTCCAGGATCCTCACCACTAATCTCTGATGAGCAAAAGGTTTGCCAGTGGATGTCATCGAATTTCTGTGTTTCCACATGTGCCAAAATCCTGGACTACATACCAGGACAAAGCGACTATCAGTATAAATAGTTCCTGCTGTTTAGTTTCCTCTGCAATTTTATAGGCCTCAGTTAAGGCTGCTGATTCTGCAGCTTAGTTTTACAGCTTAGCCTGCTTTATTCAAACCTGTGGCTTGATCCTTAGAGGAGCAGCTGTCCATAAACAGCTTGAGATCAGCAGTAAGGCATTGGTGTTTCTATGAGACCTGGTCAGGGGCTGCAAACATGGTTAATATCTGCTACACAGTCATTAGATTGACCATCATCTGACGTGGGAAGAAGAGTAGTGGGATTGAGAAGAGTACAGTGTTTCACTGCGATGTTAAGCATTTCAAGTAGGATTGTACTGTATCAACACGCTGCTGACAAATCTACAGACAGCATGAGGAACCAACAGAGGACTGACCTTCGCTAGTGATCCCATGTCCCAAAAAGGTCCCTTGCTTTTGAAACCCAATTTACTAGACTAGCTTTGTGACCACTATCACCCAAATGTTACAACAGCACTATTGTGTCT
Source organism: Toxotes lorentzi (assembly GCA_037833715.1). Classification (NCBI taxonomy): domain Eukaryota; kingdom Metazoa; phylum Chordata; class Actinopteri; family Toxotidae; genus Toxotes; species Toxotes lorentzi. The sequence goes on from JBBMJY010000025.1 coordinate 22,572,941, forward strand.
GTTCTGCAGGTTTCCTCTGTGGGAACAGCAGATCATGGGGTCATCAACATACTGCAGGAGTGCACTCCCCCCAGGCAGTGTTAGCTGCCACAGGTTGCTCCTTTAAAGCTGCACTGGAAATCGCTGCACTCTCGCAAAAGGCTTGACTTAAAGGAGTTAATATATCATTTTTCTCTTTAAAGGAGAAAGGAAAGCCAGTACTGAGCATCTTTGCACACAGGTATACAAGTCAATAGCTGAGAACCACTGACTGTTTGAGGGTACCTGTGACAAAACAGTGTGTGGATTAGGAACATTTAGTTAACGTTCAGGAACTCTGAGGGCACAGAGCAAGTATCACATAAGCCTGATTCAAAATGCAGTAGCGTAGGTGGGAAGCTCCGGTGATGAAACAGTTAACTGTGGATACTGATGTGTGTATGTGTGCTTGCAGGTGTACACTTCACTTGGTCATTAAAACTCAGTTCAGACACTGATTTTAAAATACCTGCACAGTCTCTGTCTCCTCCCGCTGCTGTGTGTTATTGCAAACTTCCCACCATGGTCCCACATCCCTTCACTGTTTCTGCCTGCCCCTGGCTACAGAGATGTGTGGATGTTTGGTCAGTTGAGCTGGGATTGTGACAGAGGCAGCGCATATGTTATTTTTCCAGCAAAGCCATCTTACAGTCAACGTGTCTGTTGTAAAAGCTTATTTGAACCATTCTTTCTCATGGTCTGTGTCTGAATAATGTGAGATGAGTGTGCTGCAGTGCAAATCAGAGCTCATTTAAGCAGATCTGTCCTTACACGTGCAGGTGCTGTGTTTACTAGCTGCCACTCGTAAATGTACAATGGTTCATGTGGATCGTATTTGACCATTTGTGGTTCATTTTCTACATTTTCATGTCCGATTCATTTTTTTCTTTTGACCTGACTTCCATGCTCTGTGCACTAATATAATGCCAAGACTACACATCAAACCTCAGAAGATTCATGGGGCAGCACGGTGAAAATAAGACGGAATGCATGAATCATCCTACAGTGTCATCTTTAACTTGAAAGAGGAACAGTGGGTCGTTCTTTCACAGTATTACCACTGGCATCTATGGTGTTTAGGGTTCATTTAATTGGATTCAAATCAGTGGTCTCTTTACAGACTCTGTTTTCCCCTGAGTCGACAGTAGCTGTCTCTTTTCTTTTCTTTCTTTTTCTCTGCATCTCGCCACTGTCTCTCAGAATAAGCTGCATGTCTCTCCACTGGCTCCAGTCTGCCTGTTTCCCGATCGACATGTTGTTTGATGTTTTTCTGGATGTCTGGGAGCAGGCCCGGGAAGCAGTGATCCTTCAGATGGGATTCCCATTCACTGTTCTGCGTTTTGTCCACAGTGCCACATTGCCACACACATTGGTGAGGTGTGTGAGGTAATGACGGCATGGAGACGGGTGTGGTCGGACTCGGTCCTGGCATGGCAGGGCCGACTTCAGGTGGAGCTCTGACAGTTCTTAACACACTTCATATTAGAAGACCCTCCCTCATCTTTCTGTTGTCTCTGTTGTGTTTTTTTCTGTCTTAAATCTGTCTCTTTCCCCTATTACATAAAAGCTTTCCAATCCTCTTTAGAAGTTTTTTTTTTTTTTTTGGTTTCCAGAGTGGGGGATGTAAACAATAACCGAGAACCCCCTGGATATGTAATATGGATGTAGCCCCACAGCTAACAGCTCAGTGTCTGGGCTGCATGGTATGGCAATGTGACCAGGATGACACCATCTTTTCTTAATAGAAATAGTAAGCCTGTTGCCTCTTTTCTATCCACTCTATCCTATTTATTCCTGTTTGCCTGGAGTATCCTCCAGACTAGAGGTTTGAAGGTTAGCAGACTCTGGAGTCAGGGCTGTTTATAAAGTCTTTCAACCACCCAGGCAATAGACTTCTTAGCTGGGGCTCAGACGACCACCTCACAATCTTACAAAGGCAGGAAGTGAAACAACCATAAACACAACAGGCAAGAGATTTCAAAATAAAACAGGAAGTGCAGAGTCCATTAGAAGCAAAGGATACACTCTGATAAGTCTGATAAATCTTTCAGATTACACCATTCAAGGTGTGTTCCTGGTAAAGGTCCAAAGCGAGATGGGGTGACACTGGTAAAACAGTAACTTTGCAGTAACTAAACAAACATTTTCACATATGATCCCCAGATTGAAGTCTGGTTAGAGTCTGTTAGAGTCCTGGTCACCTAAGTCTGAGTCCCTGCTGCATGGTGAGCCTGAAACCTGAATCCTCTTGCTATGACAGTGCTCATCACTGCACCACTGAATATTAGCTAATCACTATCCTGACATCTTTAATTTGTTCCTCGCTGCCTAAATATTTAAACTGAAGTTTGTTTGTAAAGTGAATCACCATCTGAATGCATGACCAACAGTACTTTCTTTGAGAGAGCAGTTGAGAGAAACATGTTCATCATAAAAGCAAAGACTGTTTTTCAGCATCATGGCTTTCCTGTTAGATAAGGCCAAGGCTAAGTTAGCAGCAGCAGAGTACTCCACACAGCACACTTCCACTTTCTACAAGTTACTGCAAAAAATGCCATCTGTTGTGAATTCCTTCCTCTCTTCATTCGTAGAAGCATACTAAAATGTTGCACACATGACAGGAAACTCAGTCTCAAAAAGAACTTCTTACACATTTGAACTTGATCAGAGCTTGTTATCCTATAATGAAGGCAGGGCTGCAGGGTTTTGAGCGAACGCTGCTGTCAGTGCTGTGCACATTCACACTCATCACATAATTTTTATTTTATTTTTTTTTCCTGGAGGTGCTTCTGAGATCAAGTTATGGGAATTGAAAGTTTTGCCACAGGCTGTGTGGCATCGAGGCTTTGCATGAGTGTGGGTGGGTATGTGGGAGGATAGGGAAGGGTCAAAAATATATGAACATTAGAAAGGCAAAAACAGCATAAGCAGTATGCATGCAATGTGGGCTCTTTTTTTTTTTATAAAACAAACTTTCTGTTTCACATGATTTGGAGTGTAGCCTCAAATAGCTAAATGAGATTAGAAAACCGCAATTAACCTAAAGAAATGCAGCAATTATTGTTTACTGACTGCTGTTAATTAACTGTGATGTGTAGCCAGCAAGCTAAACTTTGTTTGTTTAACACAACTGATTATAAGGGAAATACAACGTTCATCACAGAGCTGTGCTACAAAGCTACATGTACACATATACAAGTCAGTTTTATCAAGGTCTGTGCCATTTTGCCTCAAAGCTGCTGCAACACTTTGACAATATGACGTTATGTCCTTTAAAACAAAAGTTTGACATTTGAACTGAAATCAATATCACTCTCATATCTGTCAGGTGTATATGAAGCTACAGGCAGTTAGCTTGGTAAAAGCTACGCTAACTGGCTGACAAAGATGTCTCTGTTCAAAGGAAAACTAAATCCACCCACCAGCACCTGCCAAACACATTAACAGTATATTTCATTTCTTTCATCCACAGACAGATTTTGTTTTCTTCAGACACAGTCAAGCTAGCTGTTTCCCACTTATTTCAATATTTGTGAAAAGCTAAGTGGGCACATGGTATAGCATTACATTTCATAATGGTGTTTACCAGGATGTCAACTTTTTGCTGTAAAGGTGACCATTTGCAGGAAGAAAACCTTTTTTATTCAGGTTACAACAGTCGTTCACAATTTTTGTACCTTTTCATGTTGACATTTGTGAACGTAACATGAAAATGTCATTAATGTAAAGTCAGCCTCAGGGTTTATGTAAGATGCAATGTTTTAAGACAGGTACACCAAAAGAAAGTAAAGAAATTATGTTTCCATCAAACAGAGTTTGATGGGTTTATGACTTTGACCTTTTGGGAGAGAAGGGATGGGTGAACGAGAGAGTGAGAAACAAAAGCAGACCAAAAAAAGACTAAAGTCTGATAACTCTTCTCCTACACACACATACATATCCACACCTCTTACGCTATCTAAGAGAAAAATGTTGAATGAAAATGTTGAATGATACAAGATCATGTAATGTGATCCGATCATTTTCTCTGTTTTGGCCTCTCATCAACACACAAACAGCTTTTGAGGTTTCTCAAATGGAGTTCTGAACCAGAGTTGTGAAACTAAAGTCATGTGGACAGATTTTTTTTTTAATGGAGGGGGAAAATATCTGTGTGGACAGCTGCAGGGAGGTGGCCGAGCCTCATCATCATCATCATGTAACAGCGCTAAAGGGTCCAGGGCTGTGGCTTCACTGGAGGTGCCACAGTTGTAATGCCTGCTGCACATAGCACATAGAGGTCAGTGATTTTGTTCCATAAACATGCAAATATGCAGTACAGCGATTGATAAGTTTGTGGCCTAAAGCATAAGAAGATGAATTATAGTTAACTTTGGTGGTATTTCTGTTTTGGGTGTTTGAGCACCATCTGAGAATATGGATAACATAAGGACCCAAGAAGGTCCTTGGCCTGATCTGACCTGATAGGGAACACTCAGACCACTTCCCCAGTATGAAGAAGGAGCTCAGTGGTCACCATTTTGACAGTGATGATCTTGTCATCGCTGCTGTGGACCACTTTCTGGAGGTCAAAGACACCGACCAACAAAAGCTATTGTAGTTTTATTTTCATTAGCTGACAAAAAGATGCATTAAAAATGATTTTCCTGCACTGTTGTTCAGGGAATCCAATTTGTTTTGTTTTGCAATTGTCTGCTTGAAAAAGCATGGTTAGCATGAGATCCAGTTTTATTTTCCCTGTCTGTAACAGACCCTTTTCCATACACTGTTTCTACTAAAGATTATATAAAAAAAAAAAACAGCAAGGCAAAACCTATTTTTTTTACACAGTTCTTACACAGTTTATTAAAATACAGCCAGTAATAAATGAAATGACATACATAAAGATTTTTACATGAACATATAGATATAGATGAATTATGAAGGAATGATTATAGTTTGTGTGTATTTTCATCCTTTACAACCTGATCCCTCGTGATTTTGCACCTCACCCTCATCTTGTGTGGCTCTGCGGGGAGTTATTTACACACAAACATGACAGTTTTCCCGCTAACTGACGGCTACCTGGTGCTTCAACACATCTAAAGTTTGTGTTATTAAATCTAAAGAATAAATGTGGTCTTTATTATTATCTATGTTTGGCTCGTCTGTTTGTGAGGAGGGGGGAAAAGATATGCTAATTTGTCATCTATATAAAGGAGACAATAAATAGTGAGTGAAAATATTATCTGTGACCTGTTTACTGACAACAATCAACAATCAGTTCACATGCAGAACTAACAAAGAATCAGATTCTCTCACTGAACACTTTCTGCCTGCTTTCAGCAAGTTGATGTACAGTCTCTTATATCTCTCTCACACAGTCTAAATTAAAGTCTAAATCACTGAGAGTATTTTAATGTTTAGAGTCCTGATAGCCTACTGCTCTTTCATTCTTTTTAACACTGTCCACATATTCTTTTTTCGTCCACTCATAGCCATTCATTGTTGCCTGCAACAATCTGTGCATGTATGTTTTCTATTGTTTTCTGTGCCACCGTCCTCCTACACCTTCTCCACATTTTCCATGGTTTCTTAGCCCCGCAAAGTAAGGCCGGTGCTCAGACTGCAGACTGCAGTCTATCCATATTTATTTACCCTCCAACTTTTCAGGGGTGGAATTACCCTCAGTTAATATTTGATTGATTTCCTCAAGTGCCCCTCTAGTGAGAACTTGCTAAAGCGTAGCTGATTCATTACGTCCTCCATTTGTAATAACAGAGAAAGAGGAAGGAGGTGTAGGAGGGAAGAAGCTCTGTCATGTGAACAGAAAACATTTTGTAGCTCTATTAGCACTAAAAACAAATACATTCAATTTAGCTTCACACAGTTTCTCTGTAGGCACTTTTGGTCAGCCATAAACCTTCTTCAGGACTGTCATATCATGGAGAAGCTCGTCCCCCCCCATTTCCACCTGAGGTAGATTAAGGGGTGGATCGGATGAATTCTCCTCCCCTCGTTTCCTCAGTTTCTGTCATCACTTACTACACAAGCTGATCTTGTTTCAGTCATTTATTTTCATTCAGCATTTTCAATTTCAGCAACTCCTAAGAGGTGTGTGCGCACAGGACGAGTTTCTTAAATTTTATTCATTTTCAGATTTGTGGAGTCTCTCATACGTCCTTTTGGGGAGTGTAACATAAAAATCTTCAAGTGCAATCTGGTAGATAAATAAAAAGGCAGGATTAGATTATTCTTTTGAGTGCTCATATACAGAGAAAAAGCTAAAGTAAATTCTTATTATAACATCTGAAGAATCAGAAATAATCAAAACATTTATGAACATACCAGAATATACACATCACTGGAAACTGGGCTTGAATTTGTCTCTTTTCATGGCCTCTAAAGCTCCTTTCACACTTGACAAAAACCCCGCTATCATCTGGGTTTTGTCCTCAGAGGGAAAGGGTACAATCAGCATTGATTCCCAGGTCAAATGACTCACTCAGTACTCAGGTATCTACTGGCTCCAGCTCCGATCTGCAGTGATGGAAATATGACACCTTGATAGACATGATAATTTTGCCCCTTTATCGGTGCGATACTGTGATGCACATCAAAGTTCCAGACGTTGACGCATAAATAGTTGGGAATATCTATAATTTTTGTTTTTTTAACAGTCTGTGGGATCAGTGTGCAACGGCAGTTCCTCACATGCAACACTGGCAAGACAGTGAGGTGAGAGTAAGTAAGAAACTGCCAAAACAAACTCACTTGCCTTCGTGCTGCTTCCTACTGTTTATTACCTGTTTTCTGGCACCTTTGTGATGTTGAATGTGACAAACCAGAATTTTTTTCAGCATTTAGAAAACCCACATACATGTGCTAATTTTGGTGTAAACAGGGTATAAGGCAACACCCTCAAGAAGCGCTAATAGAAAAAGATACACTGGCACTTACGCTGAATTATTGCAGTACTGGCACCTATTTCTTTTCGTTGTTCTGTGGTTTTCTGTTTTTATCTTAATCTTACAAGTCTTACAAGCATACAAGTCAGATGCTTTTCAGGTGTAAGGCTCAGGTGGAGTGTAGCAGGTAAAGCTTTGGTTCAACAATATAAAGATACCACCATGCTAATACACTAATATGCAATAGTATTAAAAATGTTTTGTGTAATTTTGTCTTATGTTAGTTAATTTAGGCAGATGTGTTTAACATGGCATTCTCTTGCATGATCTGTCCAGGGCTTCAGAAATCATAATTGTGTTTCTACTGACATAAACACATGGGTTTGTGTAACTATTGAATTATTGAGTGGACACACACACACACACACACACACACACACACACACACACACACACACACACACACACACACACACACGTGTCCTTTGCATAAGGTTCCTGTCATCATCTTCTAGATTTCCATTTTCACCCTCTTCTTCACACACCGACCAACAACACTATGTAGCCATGAGGTGTTGATGGCAAATTAATTGTTTCTCCTTTTCCTAGTTTTCCATTTTCATTTGTTTACTTGATTTGTTGTGAAGGCCTAAAACTAGTCAGAATGCAGTAATGAATATATTTATAATATAAGACAACAACAACAACAATAATAATATAAATGTCAGGTCCGCCTCAGTTAGTTTGGTGTTCAGGTAATTTTGAGACTTGGTGTGAAAGGTTTACAGTCTGTTGTGCTGTTGCTCCTGCAGAGCTCTGCCTGCAGCGACTCGCCTAAAAAACATTCCACTGACAAAACAGTTCTCTCGCGTGATGATTTGACTTTTAGGAGATAGTCCTAGAGAAAATATAACCTGGATCCTCTTCTGAAAGCTTCCTTTAGGGATTTACTATAATATTTTGAACAGTGCCCAATGGTATGTTTTTTTTTTTATAATATTTTGTTGAGAGGAGTATTTGTTTGGATCTGCTGTGGCAGGAAGCTTTGAGAAGAGTACTGAATTCAGGTGTAATTTTCATCCAACAGCCGCGTTTTTATGGTTCAGCTGCAAAATCTCACTGTGAAAGACACAAAATGACAGCGAGCAGCATGGGGTCTTCTGCTACATGGATATGTGGGAGGGCTTCGTACATGTCTGAGAATCCATCCATCCCTGTCAGCCATTACAAATATGAAAACTGCTGCCTCTTTTCATAATTAGCAACAGAAGTGGGCATAATCTTCCAAAAAATGGTGCCATTGTCAGTAAAAACAAAACAAAACACTGAACTCTGGCCTCTGGAGGTGCTGGGTGTTGAACATATTGCTCAAGGGCACTCTGAGACCTTATGCAGTTTCAAACCAGCGACTCTTTCATCACAAACCTATTTGTCCACCCTTTAAACTCCTCCTGCCTCGTGCCTGGTTTGCAGCAGATGATGTAGAGTGGTGTATAAACAGTGTGAAACACTGCAGGATAATGGTAGCCTGAGATTCACGGTTGGCCACACTCAATCTGTAAAAAAAGGCAGTACAAGCCATGAATCTAAAACAAACGGGACATTACCTAAATGATTGAGTCTGAAGGATTTAATGCATTGCCTCACCTGCTAATGCTCCTTACTCCAGTCAGCACATTTGTCACCTTGCCTCACTTGCGCCTCAGCAAATAAACATTAGAGCAAATGATGACTTCCCTCACATAAACATATGAGGCTTCTCTCTCACTTTTCACAGATGTATAGAGCGAGATAAAGAGGGGGGGTCAGAGGAGAAAGCAAATGCAATTGTCTCAGGTTTTATTAAATGTGAACTATGCGCTCTGAAGGTATATCTTTGTCCTCGGCAAAGAAGAGAATTAAGTCAATGCCGGTCCTTTGCATTATGAAATGAGCCCCGAAGAGCTTATAGATAACAGCGAAGGAGGAGGAGGGGTGGAGATAGAGGTGAAGAGTGTGGTAATGGCAGCTGGGCAGATGATTAATCATTGGAGTGGATCAGTGGTGACAGTTGAGGTGCTGGGATAACACTCCTCTACTGCTACCATCCAACGCCTTCAACACCGCTTTCTGCTGATGAATACAAATACACAGTGCATTTATGTGAACCCTGCTACTGCTAGAAATGAGTCAAAGGGCTAATTACTGTGGCGGGGGGAGGGGTAAAAAATATTATATGCAGATAATAATAATATTATATGAGAGAACTACTAAAAAAAACCCATAGCAAGTGGCCATAAATGTTATTTAGCAATATTAAGTTAGATACATTTAAAAGCTTCCCACTTCTTTCACAATTTACAGCAGAACAAAGCATCACTTAGGCAGACAGCACGGAGACCATCACACAATATCTGTTAAGTTAAATTCTGATGCATGTAGTGATGCTCATCCTCAATAATGTTTCATCCATTTTCTCTAAGTTAGTAGTGCAGTGAAGAAGCCTGGTGCCTTATGTGACTTGACAGAAGACTGGAAACTGGCAGGGTTAGGAACAGTCTGAAAAGTATAAGCAAATGATCCAAGAGAGATTTTTTTTTCATCACTTTCACTTTCTTTAATAATTTGTTAGATTACTGTCATTATGGAAAACACAATAACCAATTTAATCAAAATGTGTCACTTGCTATTTTCATAGCTGTCTCGTTAGCCAATTATCTGTGTCACTGGGTGCAGTAAGTGACAGTAAGGATCTACAACATCAAGTTGTAGATCCCAGAGATTAGTGCAGTATTTACACACCCAGAGTTTGGTCTAGGTCCCTTAGTTGGAATGAAGAAAATTGTTCCCTTTTTTGGGTTTGTCCATGCCCTCATGCACATGCCAACTCCACAAAGAATTTTTTTTTTCCAATGTAGTGTGGAAGAGTGGCTGAGAGACAGAACTCATCAGCCATCATCAGTGTTGGACCCCACTAATTCTCTTGTGGCTGAACAGGAGCTAAGTCCTTCAATATAGCCGTAGCCCAGATTTTAGTTGTGAGGTTGTAATTATTTGGATTTTTTTTCACTAACTGAACAGAGAACTGTTTGCTAACAGTCAGTTAGCTGTTCAGCTGTATTTTAATGTGTTCTTTCAATTAAATGAGAACGTTCTGGTTTCCTCTGGAAACCAGAACGTTCTCATAAACTCTGCACAACTAACTACACAGTAAAGTAGTAAAGAACTTTTTTTTCTTTTAATAAGTACCATGTTTAAGAATTCTTTTTATGAAACTTCTTAGGAAATCATGCCGCCAAAAAAGAAAGCTTCCTATATTTATTTATTTTGCTGCCTAAATGTGAATGTGAATCTGAAAATGTTGGCATCAGTCTAATAAAGCTGTAAATGTTTTAGTGGCAGAATGTGGAATCCGTCCTGGTAGCTACATCCTCAAACTTCCCAGAGAAAATACAGAACATGACTTCAGCAGTGTCTTCAGTTGTACCTACATTCTTGCCCTCCTGCCAGGTTAAAAGAATCTGTTGGATAGCTTTCCCAGAAGAGTGGAGGCTGATAGAGCAGGAGATTAATTCCCATGGGCTTGGAGTGAAATGTTCAACTATCATGTATGGTTGTGATGTTTTGGTGTCCGCATACTTTTGGGCAGTGTATGCTGTTACAGTGGCTTTTCAGAGTAATACTATAATCTTGATAGAAGACGAATTGTATAATCATCTCTGCAGCAGAGAATCCCAGGTTTGTAATATCAGTTGAACCTCCAACAGGTCTGTAACTGATAATTGACTTCGCTGAACTAATCCATGGCTTTATGGCTGGCTACCTCTTACTAGCCCTTTAATGGTGGATGGCAAAGGTGTAGTTAAGGAGGTATGGTCAAAGACAGCCCAGGAAATGTGTGCTGGAACATATTTTAGACGCATGCTGCACAGTGTAGATGCACACACACAACTGTGTATGTGCACATGTTCAAACAAGAACTCCTTAAGCAGAAAATGAGGACCTTCCTTCCATCTGTTTGCAATAACACACGTTACACAAGTTACATTCATTCGCTGTCAACTGGACTGCCATGAAAAACAATGAGCAATGGCACATCTACAAAATGCAGCAAAAGTTGCAAGATGCTAAGCAATCAAAACACCACACTCTTAAACATTAAATGTCAAGCAGAATAGCATCTCCTATTTATCAGCACAGGCTCGGTTGCACATACGCTGGACATTCCCATTACGTTTACAGCTCCCCGTCAAAACTGTGTCCTCTCTCAATAACGTTCAGTTCAATCTTTTATTTTTACTTTTTTTACTAATAATTTTACCATCAAACAACTACATCTACCAAACAATGATAAATGTGCACTTATCTATTAGTTATAGATTCTGAAGAATGTTAATGTAATACTACAGTTCGTTACTGATCATTCATAGTCCAAACTACTAACAACCAAACACCAGTAATTCCAAAATTATACTATTACAAGGCTCAGAAGGTGACATGGCGTTTAGCTTTGTTCTGTGCAAACACTGTCATTAAAGGCTTGCTGTCTAACCTGTCCAATATGTCATGATGGACATGACAGACTGCAGGCAGAGACATAATTCAAAAACATTTTTCCACTCCTCTCAGAAGTTCTCATGGTTGTAGTGGAAGCCCCCACAATGACACTTGGAAAACCAGCTGCTATTCTTAGCCCTTTGTCTTTGGTAATATCACTCAGGGGTGTGAGCAGCACGTGTAGGTAAGACTTGTCAACCTGAAAAGGGAGATGGACAAAGTCATCAAAGCCTCATTGGAGGCTATTTACAGTATCTATAATTTTCTCTCTCTAGGTAGCAATTTCTGCTCCAGGGTGATCAGACTGGTGATCCTGGTGTTCTACAGGTCAAGCTCCTGCACTCTGTGTGCATCTCTCAAATGAGCTGGACCTCTGCTGCTTCTTGGTGGATCAATCATTGATTGGTGAGCATTCACAGCTCACCAGGCTGAACTACATCCTCGCCTCCAGTGCTGTCTGCACAGGCTTGCTGCAGCATCTGAAGCATTCCTGTGTGCACACAGCCCATTTTGTTGGGCATAACGACAGTAAGTTGCAGACATCATTGGTGCGTCAAAAACAGTGTCTTGCATTTTGATTATTTACCCTATTACAACAGAAAGGTCTTGCACAAAATTTAGCGTGTGTACAAGTAGGCTCACCTCCTGAGCAGCTGCTTTCAAAATCAAATTTAGCTCAATTGCTGCAATTAGCATACAGCACAGTGGGACATCAGGCTTTCAGTTTTGCCTAGACACCTGTGAAATGGCCATAAAATATTACTTATGGCATCAAAGCAAACTCCCTGAAGCTGATCCATGGACCCATGGATGTTCAGACCCATAAAGATATCTATTTTTCTGATCTGCATGCGAAAATGACTCATGCGTATTTCTGAAACTCACAAGCTTTGGACAGCAGACTGCTGAATCTGCCAGTGTGATTCACCTTCGTATGTGTGTGACCATTCATGGGTCCCATTTACGGGAGCATGCATTTGTGTCAGTAAGACAGAAAAAGAAAGAAAAGACATGTGAATCTGAATGTTAAATCAGGCTGAATATTTGGACACAATGAGTAGGGGTGTGAGTGAACATAATGTTCGCATGAGAAAGTGACAGCAACAGATAAATCCTTAACTGAATGATGCTCTACATCTTTTTTTTTCTTTTGTTTTTTGTTAAACTCTACATGGAGTCCTGTTTGAAGGAGGTTTTCAGAACACAGTATCTGAATTCCAGAGTGCACAGGTGCTCCGGCATGTGTGTGTGTGTCATAGAGAGCATTCGTCCCCAACAGCTGTTTGCATTCCATCTCTACGGTTCTAGTGTTAGCTGGTCCAAACCTAATTAACGGTGTCTGTGGAGGGAGAGGACTGGCGCTGAACGCTGGCGGTAATGTGATGTCACAGTGGATTAGGCTGATGGGCAGACCGAGAAGCATTTCTACGCTTGTGTGTATGTTTGTCTCTGTGTGTGTGTGTGTGTGTGTGTGTGTGTTGTGGAGTGTCTATTGCAGTCCACTCAGCTCAGTTTAGATCAGCTCAGAGGAGCTCACTCAAAATGTCAAAAAAAGCTGTTTTTGTATTTTTTAACACAACAAAAACCAGACATGTCTACGGCCAAGCAACAACTCACACTAGTCTCTCATCTCATCTCATCTTCCTGCTTATTTATACGGTTAACTGTTTTCCAAAATCATTTTCAATTACTTTAAATTCTACAAATCTTGCAAGTTTATGCTACCTCCATTTTTTTTTTTTATTATTTTTTTTTAGAAAGTCTTCTATTGGCTTCTAAAGATGTGTTTAACCCTCCAGCCCATGTTGGCCTATGACTGTTGACAGCCCCCCCACTTTACAGCTCTGTCTCATAAATAAATGAATCGAAAAAAGTTTGCATGCGAAGCTGAAAATATTTGAAGGATGAATATAACAAGCAAGTTGGACCAAAGTGCAGACTTCAAGGCAGGCAGGTTAGTGATGATAGAAGATAAGACATGGTAGCAAAGGTGAGTCTCCCTCAGTAAAAGTGGTCTGGCCCTTCAGGAAGACAGGTAGGATAACTATGAGATGGGAGGATGATGTAGGTGAGGCTGTTCATGTAACGTGTCTGACATGGAGACAGCTTGCATCAGAAGATACATCTGTAGCTTGAGGTGGGGTAAAGGACAGGAGATGGGCAGCTGCTGGTTGGAGCTGAAGTCAGGGCAGGCAGACCTGCTGAGCATGAGGCAGTCAGCTGGAGACCTGACTGGTCGTGGGCGAAGAAGGACAATTGGAAACCAAGAGCAGGTGTCGGGTGGACCACCAACAGAAAGTCTGGGGCAGGTGTTGGATGGGCAGATACGACACATGATTTGTTCGTGAACAAACCCGACCACCCACACTACAGTCTCGTCCTGTGAAATGAAACTGGTGTCTGAGCTGGTAGAGCTAACAATCACATGCTCTGTAGGAGGCAGTTCTGTTCAATCGCTACTAAACTTCTCATTGCTGTCTCACTGTGAGCTTGGGCAAGCAGTACAGGCTTTAGATTCCACTCAGGTGTTCTTGGTGTAGTGGTGGCACAGGCAGCACTGTACCACCACTACATTAATGCTACCATCACCTTACACCTGTTTTTGGTGAACCATGTTGAAATGGAGGGTCTTTATGAACCAAAAACTGCATCTAGCTTCATTTTCTCTTTTAGGCTTATGTCAACCCACTAGCCACGCATTTCCCAATGTCGCATTTTAATCACCAAACATCAAGACAGGATTATAATTATAGTACATAAAAAATGGAAATGCAACGAAAATGTAAATATTTTACAGATATTAAAAAAAACACGCACACAAACAAACAAATAAAAAATTTAGGCCAAGGGGACATGTGCCCATGTGATAACCCATCCGTCTGTGGATGAAAGTTAATTTATTTGTCTCCAACCAGTGTTGGAGAAATTTCATTTGAAGGTGAACACATCAGTTACTTACCTACAGTGTAAAATGAGCAAAGTATATCTGCAGGGGGTCTAAAAGTTTGCCGATCAATACTTGGCTTTTTTCTTATTTGTGTCTTTCCAATCTAACTCAGTAACCCAGACTTTTTTTTTTGGGAACAAAAACATTCAACCCACTGAAGTTTTCAGAAGCTCCCATCTGTCATTTCAGCTCTGCAGGATAAAAGTCTTGAGCCAATGCCACAGAAAGGCTGTATGTCTTCTGTCTGATCTAATTAGCTTAGATGTATTTGTTGTGAAAGGCGGACTGGTTTGGTTCAATTCTGTCCTCTGTCAGCTGAGCAGAAAGCTGGTCTGAGGTCAGGAGCCGATGGTCAGGTCTCAACTGTGAAGGCCCCAGGTCTCTCAAATGTAGGTGGGGGTTCAGTGTCAAAGACAGTAACATCCTGACCAGCACTGACACCATGTCAGTACTGGAGTGCAGTATAAAGACATTCTCAATCAGTGTATGAGAGATGCAGCATCTTTCTTGCAGTCTGTTGGCCTGGTGGATCTGGTGTTGTCAGTGCTTTCCACCTCTAATACAATATATGATGTGACTCTGTTTGATTTTTAATGTATTTATGATAGACTTCATCAATACTTTACTTGTTCATGGGAAGCCTTAGCCAGAATTGATTCAAATGAAAATTTTCTGAGATTCAGAGATGCATGAGTTTCAGAAGCTGAAAAGAATATAATTTGGAGAAAATACTGAATACTCTAAAATGCATGGATGTACGTATTTTGTCTACAACCTGTGTTTTATTGTATGGGTTTGGCAAGGCAACTTTTTTTGTGTAGGACCTGGAGCACAGAGGCAGTTCAAAGTATTTTACATGAAGCTTCGAAATGAATCACATTTAAAAACACAATATAAAAGAAATAAAATCAATTGAGATAATATGGATTAAAAATAATCGATCAGTTTTAGTGCAGTTACAAAGCAATGCTAAAGGAATCTCTAGGAAATACAAATGCAGAGGATAAAGTATTCACACACAGGAAAATCACAATTTAATTTAATATATACAATAAAGACAGGCACTGTAGGTGATTTGTGACAACCTGTGTGTTAAACTTGAAAGTAGCTCTGCAAGGCAAGAAATCTTCCGCAGCAGTATTAGGGTTCATTGCCACAGAGGATATTTAACATTTGGCTTGAGGCAGTGTGTGGCCTTTTGCTCAATAACCGCACAGCTACGATACAACAGTCTCATCTGAGTTCGACATGAATAATCAAAAGAGGAAGGTTAATGGCTTCAGTCTGGCAACAGCGCCTCCCACTGTTTGGTATAATGCTTATTCTACAGTTGACAACACCAAATGTATTTTTTTGTCATGCTAGCCATGTGGCTTTAGGGTTGGCAATTATCAACAACAACAAGGATTTGTAACGACTCTTTAATGCACAACTCAGAGACTCACAGACTCACAATAAAAACAGTTTGGAACTGGGCTGGTATAAAAACTGTGACTGACTGGGGGTATGGGAAACAGACGAGCAGGTGGATGGGAAGAGTCAGGTGACTGGTAGCACCGGTTAAACAAAGACAAAGACAAAGACCATCTTTAATTTACCTAATGGGCTTCGGCACAGAGGCAGTGTCACTGTGAGCACAGTACCATGTTGATGTTAGCATTTAGCTCAAAGCACTCCTGTGCCGACGTACAGCCTCACAGAGCTAGCTAGAATGACATTAGTGAGGCTGTGCCTTTTCAACACTGTTGTCCACCACAGCCTGAACTGAAAGATTAATGAAAAATGAATTACTTGTGTTGTTTGAATTGTCAGAATTGTACGATAACAAACTGACCCCTTGTCGCGACCACACATAAGAGATACTTGCTTAGCAAAATATCAGGTTTTTTTTTACTAAAGAGATTGTTTGAGTCTCTGAAACACAGAAATGTACTGCTAGCAAAATTAACTAAGTAACTATGGAGAATACTGTGTCGCCCAGTGTGGAACGTGCCATAATGTAAATATACCTTAAGTCTTATTAAAGAGGGAGTTCCTCTTGAGCAATAGTCCTCCACATCTGTTCACTGCTGTTTATTCCTCTAAAAACACCTTTTGATTGTTGGGTTAAAGGGAAAGACTGATGATACTATGTATTTACATTTATATCTATTTATTTTTACATTAACAAATCCTATGAAAACACTAAAAAAGCATTGTTGGCTTCGGTTTTTCATGGGATTTGTTAACAACAAAGAAAATATAGACTACTACCCATCCTACCCTCCATATCATTTTTCATGGGGTACAAAACATTAAATACTGCAATATAATTTTGAGTTATATAAAATCTTTTAATTATGTTGGACTCCAGAATCCTGTCAGTCAAACACAAGAGCAAACAATCACAGAATAGCTCATTCCATACTGTGCTAGTCTCTGTATATTTGGTATTTGATGGACAACACAGCCCTCCATGCTGGTTTTTGCTGTCAGAGTGTGAACAGTGTGTGTGAAAGCCTAACACCCCACGGCAGTCGGAAAGGTAAAGCTCCCTTTTTTGTTGGTATGAAGAATTCATTTTCTAATAGGCTGCGAGTCATGTAATATTGATGGATCCACTAACCCAGTTTGAGAGTCCTCCATCCCAGTGGCAAACAGCAGGGTTAAGGCAGCATGAATGCCTCTGAGCGAGCCTCAGGCTGAAGTAGAGGGAGGCCAGGCCACCTGCCTGTCTCATCCACAACCAGAGCTGAATCAGGAACATAGTAAATTCTTGACAAATAGAAAGAGAGCAGGTTGTGTGCCATCGCCTGCATCATAAGGAACAAAGACAGCTTATGACTAAAAACTCCTTGGTCCTTCGCTCTGCACCCAGAATTTACAGTATGTGACTGCTTGGATGTCATTTCTTTCTCAGCCATCCTCTTCAAACACACTGTCTTCACTACAGGCTGGAGCCTCTATAGCCAAACAAACTTTCAGCCCATCAATGTCAAAGTGAAGCAAATGATTCACAAAGTAAAGAATGCAGAATGGCAAGGCCTTTACAGAATTTCATAGTCATTTCTGAAAAGTTCATACTATAATAAAAGTCTGGAGCACACTGATTGATTTGCAGCCTTTACAAGAGCAAATGCACTTATTTTTCAGCAACACTGTCGTCGTCAGAGTCAAAATGGACATGGGTGTTCATTTTGTATGTAACAGAATTTCAAACCAATTCATAGGAATACTGTGCTGGACAGGTACACCACACAGACGACTGCCCCCATGTGACTGTGACAACAGGTTTACACAATAAATAATTGTCAAACTTCACCATTTAGTATCTTTAATATATTTCGCCACTTTCCTTTGCTTCATGATTGCGGAGTGAGAGCAGAGTCAGTTCTGACTCCACCAATATCTCTGAGACAAGTCAGATAAAAGAACAGGAAACAAATCTTTGAAAAATGTTCTATTGAGAAGTATCTCTCAAGCAGAACTGCCATTGAAGTTCCTGAGGTTGTCCTTGTCTTGGCTGGATGTCATCAGGGTGCTGTCACATTTGTAATTTATTAACTGAAACTAAAGACAAAGCAGATGTTTCCTTCACCTTCCACAAGTCAAGTCTGGGAAAACCGATGAAGGCCCCATTGGCACTGAGGTTCAAAAAGCATCTAACATCTAACTAAATATTCACAAGTCATTGCTATGGATGGCAAAACATTTTTAACACAAGGTACTTTGTGTGAATCACTTGGGGTTTCCAGAGCTTTCAGTCACATTTTATAGCCTTCTCTGGCATATGGAAGGGCAAAGATGTCATGGAGAGATAAGATGCTATGAAATTGAGAGATGCTACGACTGTCGGTGAGAAATCAATTTATGAGTCAAAGAGTAAATAGTTTTATAAAAATACTTGATGACTGATGAGAGTTTAGATGCTTCCTCTTTACGCCCCACTAAAACATGTAAAATACATCTAAAATAGGTCTTTCATCTAACTGTGAAACAAAAACACCAGCAGTTCAATAACAGAGAGATGCCAGTCTGTAAATGAGACTCATTCTCACCAACACCAGAGAAATCCTCTTCAAATCTGTCAAGGTGCCAGCCACCAAACAGCTGCCAGAGCTTCCTCTGGACTCAGAGCTCTGTCGCTGGGTGACTTGCCTCTGTGTCTGGGTGAAAGATCGATTATTTTTCACCCTCGTCCTCCGTGTGCCTCTACAGACTTCCAATACAGTGAACCGAGCTGCGCAAGCCTCACACCAGAAGTGCCGTTTGCAGTTAATTGTTATACCAATGGTTGCTCTGCGTGACGCTCATCAAATTGCAGAGGAATGCAATTAACATGGAGCAGCGGGACATTAAAAGCCATATTTGTCACTGTCAGGATCTGAGCAGGCGTCTGATTGCACAGCTGATTGCAGAAGATGGTACCCCCCACCACCACCCCCAAATCCTGTCCTCCCCCTCCATCTCTCTGCTCTACCCAGAGAAGAAGAAGGTACACCAGAGGGGGCTCACCAAAGATGTGGTGCCTTAACAGGAAACAGAAGATCCTAAGTACAAGCTCCAGCTTTGAATGTTATGACAGCTTGTTGATCAGCTACATTGGAGAGCAGTTCTCATATTGGGAGTTCATCTAGCTTCATTTCTTTGCACAGTGTTGTTGCTGTAACGTCTCAACATTTGCATCCTTTCCAACAACTTGTGGAACCCATGCCACAAAGCACTGAGGCATTTTGAGAACAAATGGAGTCCCTACCAAGTAACCTTTCCCCTCTGTGTTGGTACTGTGTTTGAAATTAAAAGCTGTGTTTGTTTTAAGGTATTGTTTTAATCACTGTCCCCAGGTATTTTGGGGACGTCCCCAGACAGATGCAAAGGACTTCTTCTTGAATTCTGTAACAAGACAGTGGAGATTCAGCAGCACATTAACACAGAATACAAAGAGCTTGATCCTGCCTCCTGCCTATTGTTGGCACTAACTCACTTTAGTGAAATCTCTCTGTCAGCCTTGGAACGCTCTGCTGCACTTTCAAAATCATCCACCTGCACTTCAGACTGCATTGCTACTTTTAAAAGCAGTATTTCAGACGGTTGGTCCAGATATTTTTGCCATTGTTAACTGCTGTCTGTCAGCTGGTATTCATTTTTCCCTCCAATTTTGAACACGCTACTGTTCATCCCCTTTTAAAGAAGCCCTCCCTGGAGCTCTCTGTTTTAAGCAATTTTAGACCCATCAAGTTTTGGAGGAAAATCCACACAACTGATTTCTTTATTGCACTTGACATAGTACTGAGACTGCTCTGGACAAGGTCACCACTGCCACTGATGAAGGCCTGTACTTCATTTTAATTCTGTTTGACCTCAACTCAGCCTTTGTCTTTGAGCCGGCTAAAAAACTACGTTGAAATATTCAGTGAAATGGCTCTGGAGTAGCTCATCTCATTTCTGTCCAACAGGTCTGTCTCTGTTGTGCTCGATGCCTCCTCCTCTTGTGCCTTCACTTGATTTCCGTTGCTACTGTATGCTCCGATAAAGCCTGGTACCACCGATGTGTCATCTTGATGTGCCTTGATGAAATTAAGTAATGGATGTCCAATAATTTTCTGCTGTTGAAGGACTCTCTGAGAATCAATTATAATTACATCAACTGTCCCCAGGACTCGCAGCATGAACAATCTCATCTACTCTGGGTGTTTTATCAAATAGTGTCAAAAAAGAGGCCTGTAACCTAGGTAACATTTTTGACTGTGAGTGGTCCTTTGACAGTCAGGTGACTAAAGTTATTCACGCCTGCTTTGTCCAGCTGAAATATTTAACTAAGAGTTGCTTTCATCTGTGGAACCAGAAATGGTCATGCATGCTTTTATCACCTGCAGAGCGGACTATTGCAACACCTTTCATTACTGACAGAAAACACTGCTGCCACATCACACCAATCCTTGCTGCCCTTTACTTGTTATCTGTGAGTTTTAGAATTGATTTTAAGATTTTACTGTTTGTTTTTAAAGCCTTGAATGGCCAGGTTCCAAAAGTGCCTGTGGCTGCTTTATACCTTACCTGTGTTTCAAAAACAAAAGATGATCCATGACCCTCCAAGTTCAGAAATATTTGAGTCTTGAACACTGTACCTAATGTTCTGTGAATACCTTTCCAATATAAACTCCTTTTGGGGAAGTTTCAAAATATATGAAAGTGATTTGCATCCATGGATCCACATTGTCTTCAACAATGCTTATATTTTACTCAGTGTGTGGTCTTCAAATATCCTATAATATTTTTGTTTCCCTCTCACTTGTGTATCTTTTTTGTCCCCCGTTTGTCTCTCTCCCAGTTTGTGTGTGTGAGGGCCTTTTGGGGCCGTAAAATTTAGAATCATAACCTGTCTTTTCAATATATTTATATAGTTTATAATCCTAAGTTCTGTAAATGATTTTTCAGGTTCCTCCAGGTAGACTAGAACATCATCTGTGAATAGAGCCTCTTTCTGTTCAGTACCTGCCACCTTGAGGCCTTTGACATCACTCTGTCTTATCAGTTGATGTTCAGTCAACAATGCAAAGGGGAGGTGGGAAATTGGGCAACCCTGTACGGTTCCTCTCTCCAAAACAAGAGAGCTGGAAAGTTCCCATTAATTTTGATCCTAACAGTAGCTCTGTCATATAGAGTCTGTATCACTCTAATAAATAAACTCTAAACTGTATTATATAAACACTTTGTACGGTAATACCTATCTAAAGGAATCTAAATATTTTTTCCCACATGTAGTCCCAGTCCCACATTTCCTCACTTTGCCATTGTTTCTTGGTAATCTGTTGTAATAATTGTAGTGTCTTATATTTTTCTGAGTTTTACTTTGCTGAATAAATCCAGTCTGATCCAAATGGGTGAGCTCAGGTAAAAGCTCTTCCAGTCTTTGAGCTAAGAAAGGTTTAATAAATTTGTAATTCAGATTAAGAACACTAACAGGCCAATAATTGTTGTATTTCAGTTTATCTTTACCCTCCTTGGGGATAACCAAAATGATAGCTTCTGTCCAGGAAGGTGGAACTCTTTTGTGTAAGTACCAATTAAAGTTTTTGAGCAATAATGGAGCTAATTGTGGCTCCAGAGATTTGTACCACGCTGTGGTAAAACCATCTGAGCCTGAGGACGTTCCATCTTTAATGTAGAAATGACTGAGTTCAATTCTTTAGCAGAGACAGGTTGTAATAGATATTTATTATTGTTTTGATCTTCTAAATCTGGCTAGTTCCAAAATGTGTGAGAAGTTATCAATATGGATCCCTGAATTCGGATGAATGACCATTCTCTTCCTGGTGGACATAAACATTTAATACTGTTACTTCAATCCCTTCTATTCTACCTGTGGTATTTATTTTCTGAAAATGGTCATAATTACAAGCACTCGATATAAAAGTAGCCATTCCTCTGGTGTGGCCCAGCTTACATGAGGAACAGAATTTGGGTTTAAAATAGATCCTTTTTCATTTTGCATGATTAGACTGGCTTGTGTATTTCTTGAAGGAAAGCTGTGGCCTCTCTTTTTTCTTCTCCTAATTGGATTCAAAACCCTATTTACATTAAAGGAAGTTATTTTCTCAGATTCACCTTGCCTTTTGATGTATCTGAAATAAAACGATCTCTAACACCAGACAAACAGTAGGCCTTCCCTTCTCACCAGAGAACCAAAACAAAAAACTAAGAAAAGGGAAGTTTTGAATACTGAACATTTAAAAATTTTTCCAGGATTCCAGCAGTGAGGTCCGCTCCCTGACCTGCCTCAGCCATGATGGACAGAGGGCCCTCCACAGTGCTAACAGCCATGCAGAATTCAGTCCTTTTATGTCTGTTTATCTCTGTTTGTTCACATGTAAACACTTGCAGCTTTTCCTTGTAACCTGGAACTCCTCTGGTTTGTGTGGTGCTTCCTGCCCAATGGGCTCTTCCTATCTGTAGGTTGTTTGCCCCTGGGATTTTGAGGTTGTCTCTGAGCAGCTTCTCCGTGAAGGGAATCATTGACCTGGACCTTCCTTCAGCTCATTTGGGAACTCCATGTGTCTTCACATTGTCCTTCCTTGAGTGGCCCTCTTTATCTGTCAACTGTGGCTGGAGCTGCCCTGGTATCTTTAGCATTTCTGCTAACGCCTCTTCTGCTCTCTGCAGCCTCTCCTCCCTCCCTGCTATCCTGTCAGTTTCATCCAACCTTAAGTTAGCTTTTATAATTTCTCCTTTATTGTCTTGCTGTTTTTTGATGTCTTTGGAAATCAAGAGTCAGTGAACTCGAGGAGGAGCTCATGTTGTTGCACCTTGTTCTTTAAATCAGTATTCTGAGTGGGCTTTTTACTCTTCTACTTTGATGCCATCCTTCTCCATCTGCCTTTGTTACTACAGTACAACATAAACCAAAAAACATTAACCTTTGCCAATGCCGCCATTTTGACGACCTCAAAGTTCTCCAAATAGTTATCATCATTATTATTATTATTATCATCATCATCATCATCATCATCATCATCATTATTATTATTACTATTATCATCATCATCATTAATATTATTACTATTATTATTATCATCAGTGTGGTGTTTTTAATGTGCTTGGTGAGCGTCTCTGGCTTTTTATCTGCTGAATATGTTCAGCAGCTAGTCGCTAACTGTGTCTGTTGTTTAGTGTTGAGCAGGTGGTGTGTAGTGAGTTTTTAGAGGTTTTCCACTGAAAACAGCTCCCGGCTGTGGCCAATAATAATGCAGCAAGTTCAGTGAGAGTGAACCAAGACAATAAAGTCGTGGGCCGGACAGACGATGAGCTAAACCTCATTATAAAGCTCTATAATGCCGAGGGGAGCTGAAGATTCAGTTGATAATTCTCTGTTGGTTCACAACGAACAACCTTTTTCACATTACATTGTATTCTCATTGTTATTTAAGGTATTGTTAGTGAAAAAAAAATACTGATTCTAGGTTCTTTAAAGAGCTTTAAAAAAACAACACAATCCCCTCAGTGGGTGCACCTCAACACTTGCACCACCCTCAACCTTGACAGTCTATTGTTACAGCATACCTTTCTCATCTCTATCAAGTCTTTCAGTCATCTGTTGTCATTACAGTTGTTTACACAAGGGTTGCCTTCCTCATCAGAATTTTTTTTTTTTTGATTGATAAAATGGTGCTTGTTGAAATCAGGTCAGTTACAGGATGTCTTTCTGTCACACTGTGAACTTAAAGCTGAAATCAACAGTGGCTATGATGGATTCATTACATTATTTTATGGTGTAGGAGTTTCTGTTGATAAGGAGGTGGTTTGGAAGTCCCGTTACCAATTGCCACTCAAGTAAAACATGTACCTGCTGTAAATGAAGAACACTGTGGGTTTTCTTTTCACAAAGCTTTTTCAAATAATAATAACTAACTAACCAAGTGCGAATGGCCACCTGCTCCCAACCGCTCTTCAGATTACAACTCCAAATGAGAGTTTCGTATGTAACTACTGATGTATAAATTTGGAATGATCTCCAGGGACACTGTGTAATATCTGGATTTTCATGTCTGAAGAACACAGAAATGTCAACAATGCCGACCT
The DNA here is from genome assembly GCA_037833715.1 of Toxotes lorentzi. Lineage (NCBI taxonomy): Eukaryota > Metazoa > Chordata > Actinopteri > Toxotidae > Toxotes > Toxotes lorentzi. The sequence continues at coordinate 22,596,887 of JBBMJY010000025.1, forward strand.
TTGTTTGGTTTAGGGGACAGATTTGAGCTTGTTTGGAAAAAAGGTGGAAAAAAACCCAAAAAACTGTTGATGCAATGATGACGAGGACCATAACTGTCACGACTAGAGCGAGTACGACCCACAGACAAAATCAAAAGTAATAATTTTATTCTAACAAAGTAGCAAGCAAGGATCACCCTTAAAGGGGAAAAAGGCACAAAAACAAAAGTACAAAACACGAACACAAAATCACTCTAGCGAGGAAAGAGGATTGAACAAGGAGCAAAAAACCAAACCAGAAACAAAGTAACAAATAATGCATAACCTGACTGAGATTCCATGATGAGAGACACGAGACAAGGGAGACTAGACTAGGGAGACAAGGAGACAAGCCAAGAAGACAAGACGAACTGACCCTGAACAAAAGGAGACACAGACAATACCGTTTTAAGAAATGGCTTGTTTTGTTAATTTTACTTATTATTCATCATATTTTATTAACATTTGTGTCGCTGTTACTGTCATGATGCATTTTCAGTTTAATTTCTTCTTGGTGGTATGTTCAAGGACCATCTGAAAGCTAAGATATGAGCATCATCTGTCAGGTATGGTAAAGTCAGGTAAAAGTAAAGGATGCATTTGTTATGTTGATCCAACCCAGTATAGGGTGCTGTAAGCAAAACTTATAATTTTAAGAAATTATTACAATTACACAATCTTTTGCATGACAATCATATTTGCTTATTGTTTGCTTTTGGTTTTTCAGAATGAAATGCAGCAGACTCCCAGATCTTCATGAACAGCACAGGCTCAGACCGCTGATTGCTACTGTACCACCAACTATGAGAATGTATAGTCACAGAAAAATAAAAAGCTGTGAGTTTTTTCTCTGTGATGGATCACCTGTCTCAGATAAGTTCCGAGTCAAATGTAATGACAAAACTTTTCACAATAACAGTCTGCTCTTAGAAACTGAGAAATGATGTGAGGATGTATAGGCGTGCACTCGCAGCTGGAAGTGAACGCGTACAGCTGAATGACTCGGCCATATGCTGCTGTACCAACAAAATACATCTTGACTGCTGGGGAACAAGGCAGAGGCACTGTGTTACTGTACAGCAGCCACAGTACATCTGCTATTTCATACATCCACATTCAAACAGTTTAGGAACAAAAATATCACACCTGGCTCTGCTGCTGCACACAGAAGAATCATAATACATCCAGAAATCTGATTTCATGAATTCTCTTAAGGACCATTTTTTGTGTTCTGAAAAATGTGTTTCTTATTCTCTGAGCCTTTTGTGTAGCATATCATTTCTCTGTATGACTCCCTCCTTTCCATTCTCACAGCCCAGCTCTGTTACACCTATGCAAAGTGACAGACCATTCAGCTTTGTCAGGCTGTACTGTACTCACTTCTCAGCCCATTCTCTCTTTCTCTCCTTCCTTCTCACACATACACACACACACACAGCCACACACAGTGTCTGTTGTGCGTCCCTGTGCACACCAAGACACTCCAGTGCACATTGTAAACACTAGGGGGCAACGTAATTCTGTACGAATCCCCCTGCCAGTCATCAGAAAGTGAGTGCGAGGGCCTTGAGAACTAATTAAGAGTTTGGGCGACTTCTTTTGACATATCTCTTTAGATTTCACTGCATTACTGTGAGCAATGACACACACATACTATAGCCAAAAGTATACGGACACAGACTCCTGTGTTCTTGTGGCTTGAGGCTGTTTTTCATGTTTAGGTTGAGCCCTTTTTATCCCGTATAAGGGAAAACAACGCTACACTTTACCATGATATTTCAGACCAGGAGCTCCCAACCATTTTTGCACCACATTTTTACATTGACAGTGTCATTGCAGACTGGCAAATGTGGTGGCAGGTGGTGTAACTGCATCATTCTCTCTCTACCCTCGAGCTGATCTGTGGTGTAGTTCAGCAGTGGTCCTTCTCTTTTTGTCCTTTCAACACAAGTCTTGAAACAGAATTACAAAATAGGAGAGACACAGAAAGAGATAGGAGTGCATAAGAGAATGGGTTAGCACACAAATGAAACCAAAACTAAACTTAAACTAAACAACAACACTCAGGTAGGGTCCTCACACTAATGTCATATACTTCTGAATGCTGGCTGGCTGGTTACCTCACATATCAATGACCTACTTTAGTTGAAAATCAGTTGTTTGGGGAGTGATGAGGAAAGGCACAGCAGAAACAGACTGCAAAGTTCAAGATAACTATTACAAAATTAAAAAAATTACTATACAACTTTTTTTTTTTTTTTTTGCTGAATAATAGTAGTAGTAATAGTAGATTCCTTGCAGCCTGGTAGCACAAGTTCCTGGGCCATTTTTTTGGACCAGAGTGTTCATCCAGCTTTATGGCAAAAGTGTCTGTATGTCTCTTTCCTGTTTCATGCTTTTCCCAGCTTGATGTGGAAGAATTTGACTGACCTGCATGGAGCCCCATCGCACACCTATGGGATGATGAATTAATTATTTAATTCATCATTTAGTTCACATTTATAGTCCTGAATAAAGTTCAGTCAGCCAGCTCACAGGGAATAGATTGTTAAGTATATGTAGTCGTGTTTAACTCTGATATTTGGCATGCAGGCTCACCTCATCTCATTAATTAATCCATGGTTTCTATCACACATGGGTGCGATGTCCATGCAGGATATATCTTTACTACTACTGTACATGGAGATGGAGGCAGACCAAATGCCATGTGCGAAAGTGAATAGCAAATCAGTGTCATGAGCAACTTCAGCTTCCATTATTTTCCCCAAAAGGCTGAAGACAGAAGCAGATAACCTATTTGATATTCGAAAACCACATCCAGCCTGAGCCAGAGTGAGAGTAGGAGCACAGGAGGGGGAAGCCAAAGCAGAGGGGGAGGAAGAAGAATACATACAAAAGTGAGAAAATAAAATAAAGCAAAGGGGGGAATAGGAGAACAAAGCAGGTGAGAAGAAGAATGGCCGCTGTGAAGTGGATTCATGGCGTCAATACACTCAGTTTGTCACAGGTAGGAAGAACACCTATATATCCAGTGAGAGAGAAGGAGGTAAAAGACAAAGAGGGCAAAGAAGAGACAAGATTGTGTGTGTGTGTGTGTGTGTGTGTGTGTGTGTGTGTGTGTGTGTAGGAGGGTGGGGGGGGGGGGGTATAGAAAAGGTGTTGAAGGATATACACATAGGAAAACAGACATAAAAAACACATAGCCCGATACGCG
>JBBMJY010000025.1:22600218-22653092 GCA_037833715.1 Toxotes lorentzi
CCCCCCCCCCCCCCCCCCCCCCCCCCCCCCCCCCCCCCCCCCCCCCCCCCCCCCCCCCCCCCCCCCCCCCCCCCAGGCATACAAAAGGTTTTGAAGGAGATACACATAGGGAAACAGACATAAAAGACAAATAGACTGATAAGCGACGTAGAAATCAACACACAGTGCTGCACCGTACTGCAGAAGAACTGCGTCACCTGGACAGAGCGGAAAGACGGAAGGGGGATTAAAAAAAAAAAACGTAGCGAAGAGGGGAAGAAGAGAGAGGAAGAGGAGATGGAGAGGGCAGATTACTCCTGCGCTATTCTTCATTTTAAGCAGCTTGTTGACCTTTCCAGTCAAGCCTGTAGGTGTAGTTCAGATTCTGCAGCAGTGCCTACAGTAATTTCGATGAGAACCCATGCAGTGGGGAAAGTGAGACAGAGCCAAAGGAGGAAAGGAAGCAAAGTAGTGTGGAAAAAGAGGGGAGACAGACAGGTACAGTGAGATAGAAAAAAAAAGAAAATAGACAGAGGAGGAGATGCTGAAGCTTCTAAATGACTGCCTCTCAAAAGCTTGTGTTTTATACTGCCTCAGATTTACCATCCATTTATGGGGGCAGTTATTAGAGTGTCCCAGCCTGGAGCTCGCCGGGGCTTTGGGGTGATACCTCAGTTTAAAGCAGCGAGTTAAACCAGGAATAGAGGAGTGGAGGTACATAATTCACACTCTAGTACCGCCCTGGAAAGACAGAGGCAGGCAATCACACACTAGGCAATCACAAAATGGTCAAGAAACGCTTCATCAAACGGTAAAAGCAGCTGTCAGGCAAACCTCTAAAAGCTCTGACTGCCACAGGGCCCGAGGTGATCAAACGCCTGGGGTTGTACACCAGCACACTTTGTGTATGTGTGTGTGTGTGTGTGTTTGTGATGTGTGTATTGCATGTATCCAAGGAGAAGTATGGAGAAGAGGTTTAGTCCTGTCAAAAACGTATCACTCATCACTTTGACAATCTCACCATGATCCACTGGTCAAAGATGCTATTTGTGAATTTCTGCACATTCAAACATTCAAACAAATTCTCATTCTCAACAAATTATTCTTTACCAGTCATTTAAACCATTAGCCTCTTTACATTGGACAGTTTATAATTTTCTTACCTCTCTGTTTTCTTTTGAACTTGTTAGGATTATTTTATCATCACTTGTATTGTTATTATCATTATTATTATTATTATTATTATTATTACTCATAATAATAATAATGTCTGTGCTCCACCTGGCAGTGCCAGCAGCCATCTTGTTATGCAGCAGCAGAAACAGAGTTCATGAAGTTCATGATGTTGAGTCACCCACATTTGTTGCTGAGGATAAGCTGTATAATTATTCAACCAGCAAAAAATGTATATAACCATGTTAAACTACTGTTTGTGCGCAACCTGTGCAACTATCATAACAACTTTTAAGTCCTAGCAGAGACTTTCACAGAGGGTGGGGCTTGCTGCTTTCTGTTGTTACAGGGGTGTGGTATGAGGTGTGGCCTGTTTTTGTCACTGGGGGAGGGTGGCGTTTGTCAAAGTCCAAGACTAATGTCAACAAATAAAACCATGTTTCAGTGTGTTACTCAACCATTTGCAGCATCTGAGTGGGTGGGCAGTGCACATAGCAGTCATACAATCAGTTCAACCTAACTTTTCCAACTCTCCAGACTGCGATTCATACCCTGATCCCTCAGTGCCCAAGATTTTAACGACTACTCTACATAGTGTAAGCTGGTGTAGCAGAAGGTACGCGGGGACATGGTTTGTTAATGTCACAAGAGATGTAACAGGGGGAGTGGCCTGGGGTCATTGTCATGAGGATAGATCTGTTTCTGGCATAGGGGCATGGTCAGTTGGTGTGACAGTGGCGTGGTCTATGGTCAAAACAGAGGCATGCGGAGGGGCCTGTGGAGCGTGGTCTGTTGTTACCATGGGGGTGAGGCACCAACAAATTGAACCATTTTATTGTAATTTGCAGTGGGTAGGAATGTAACAGTCATGCATCAGTAAAACCACACTTAGTTTTCCCTGTCTGTCTTTGAGGTCGAGCTCCACCTTTGATCTGAAGACTGGTTACCTCCTTTCTCCACCTACTTCCACCTCCATTCTCATTGAATAGAGAGTGAACCTGTTAAAAAGCTCCAAATGCATCTGTGATCCATGTTTAAACCCCATGTTATTGTTACTGTTATTCTAGATGGGCTAGAAAACTCATGTAAGACAGCTGTCACATCAGTTTGTAGCTGTATATACAGTGGCAAGAAAAGGAAGTGAGCTCTTTCAAAATACAGATCATCATCAAGATTGCAGAAAAGGAGTTCTCAGGAGATTTATGATCAAGAATTGTTGATTTGCTTAAAGCTGGAAAATGTTACAAATCTCAAAGAGTTTAGATGCTGATAATTTATGGACAAGCAGTCTATAAATGGAGATGATTTAGTTCTGTGGCTACTTTCCCTAGAAGTGGGTAGCCAGCTAAGTTGACTCCAAAGGCACAAAGCAGACTGTTCAATGAGGAAAAAAGAAGCCTAGAATAACAGCTAAAGGCTTAAAGGAACATGTCTGTTTATGAGTCTACCACACACAAATCATGGTGCATGGCTGCATGGTGTCCATGGTAAGACACCACAGAGGAAGATGTTTTATATATATATTTTAGTCAGTTGATGTGAATCAAATAAATGAATATATTTCACGTAATTGTCCATGTGAATCGATGATAAGTTCATTTTTTCAGGTTAAAAAAACTTGCCTTCCAGTTTGCAGAAAGTATGCACCTTGAGTCCTGGACAAAGTCTGAGGACTGGACATCCTTCCTGAAACATAACTCCACATTGTCCATCAGGAAGCCACAAGCCACAGCTTCAACAAGCACAATGTGACCATTTTTTAATAACTTGGACAGTGCATATGATAAATATCATTTTGAGGCTAAATATGTCTGGAATGTGGATGAAACTGGGGTTACGACCATGCAAACGAAAAGACTGTTACTCCCAAAGAGCTTGTTGTCAGTGCACAGGGGAATTTCATTCTTCCTTTATCTTTTCTTGAAATTTCACCAACACCTCCCTTTGTTAGATGACCATGCTTTCCACATCTCTGCAAGGAGCATGGTGTTGTGCTGCTGACCTTCCTGCCTCACTGCTCCTATAAGCTCAAGCCACTAGACAGTAGTCCGCTCTTTCAAAGGCAGAGTGAACATACATTTCAGCTGCTGGATGAAAAGCCACACCAGTGTCAGTGCCTCGATTTATGACATCCCTGGCATTGTAAGCACAGCTCTGCCACGTGCTGCAACCCCTGAAAATATCACACCAGGGTTTAGATGCACAGGCATCTGGCCCTACGACTGTGATATCTTCAGTGAAGATGACTTCGCTCAAGGTTTGTCACAGATAGGCCAGAGCCAGCAACTGCCACACATTCCACTCTTGACCCGCCTGTGTCCATGACTGCTGGCAGCATTCAGTCCTGAACTAAAGAAACTTGTTGCAAAGGCGAAGAAGAGGAGGAAAAGTGCCACCCTAACAGACACTCCAGTAAAATAGGCAATAGAAAATGAGGAAGAGGAGAAAAATAAAAATAAAAAGCTCAAGGCCAAAAAGAAAGATCTTGCGTGCAAAGGAAAAGTGAAATGGCGCTAAGAAGTCTTCTGAGAATTGGCATTGCTTTGTGTGTTTTTTTCCCTCCCCTTTCCCTGGGGAGCAATAGGTAGGTAAAGAGTTGAAGAGTTGAAAATCATTAAAAAGCACTGGCACCCTCTAAGCTTGGACCCACTAATTAAACATCAATTCAAAGAAACCCTTTATGTAGTAAATTAGTATTTGAGAAAGTACTGTGCACTGAAAATGTAAATTTTAGTCCAAAGCAACATAATTATAACATATTTTCTACACACACACACACACACACACACTTTAATTATTATATTAAAAAGACACTGCTCTGTTGATAATATAGAATTTTGTAGTACTCATCTGAGTCTTGCAAGAATCTAAACTATAAGAGATGTTTGTAACTGTTTTTCTCATTGTAACTGAAGAAAGTGAAGCATTTGATAATTAAGTCGTTATGTTACATTTATCATAAACAGATATACATATACAGGTGTATGTCCCAAACCTTCACTCTGATACAAAAAAGCCATACTCTTTGTGTGTGAGTGTGTGTGTGTGTCATATGTCTACTGAGAATCAGTGACAGTATGTAAGTCTCTATATGCACATAATCGTCTGTTAGCATGATTGTTATTGCCACACAGGTAACTGAAGCAATTTGTGTAAAATGGTTCCACACATCTGGTCCAGACCGATGACTCAGATGAAGCTGAATAGCACAGTGGAGGGAAGGAACGTTCTACTGAGCGTGTGCTCACTTCCCCTTCTCTTTACATATCTGAAGCATCATTATCCAGTTCCTCTACTACTGCGGACCCGATTTCAACCTTTTCTATCCTGGATTATCATGTGAAAAGCTACTATTTCTCATTAGGCAGGCTCTTCAATTGGGAACAGATGTTTTCCCTTCCCTGGGAAATGATTCACTCCTTAGTGACAGAGGGTGGCGGCCCCTGCTTTATTACTCACATAAAAAGCTTCTTAAACGACAGCATTCAGAGGAAATATAGGCCTATATTCATTCTTTCAATATGGGGCCAAGTGGTATAGAAATAATTACATGGAGTGAGTGAGCCTCTGGCGACGCTGTGAAAGTATCTTCAGCCAATTGCCAGCAGAGCTGAACATCTATTCAACAATGTTAAAGCCACATGGCCCCAGGTACAATGACTATTCAACATGGATATTTCAAGAGTGTGAATTTAGTTACATGAATAGCTCAACTTAAAACCACTACCACGTATGTGTGTGTGTGTGTGTGTGTGTGTGTGTCTTCAGGCATATCAAACGTGCTTTGAAGCATCTTTTTATACGAGTCTCTGCTGTCACTGACAAATTGATTTACTCTTTTAATAGAGTGCCTCAATACAACTGGAAATTCTGTTACACAAGTTTTAAATCCTAGATCTATAATAACGCAAATTTCAGAAGAATCCAGCTCCACAATATAACCTTGGTCAGCAGCATGTTGTGTGCTTCACTCAGTTTGTCTTTAAATAACAAAAACATATCTGTAATCTGTCACTTAATCAAGAAACTGCATGAATTCATCTTTTTACCAAGTGGACTGAAACAAGTTGACAACATATCTGACAGAATTTATTGCCTTCTTTGTGGCAAGCAAACCGTTCTCTCTTTAGCTAGTTAGGATTTATAAAGCCATCAGACTGGAGGTACAAAAGCTATAGAAATCCTTTAGTTTGGTCAAAGTAACAATACTGCGATCCAAAAAATTATAATAATAATCAAAATTATTTCTGCATTAAAAATATCTAAAGTAAATGATGCATTAATGTGGGTGTAGTATTGTACTTTTATGGTTGGTTGAGGTCTATCTCTGGCATAAACAGTCACATTCTTTGCAATTACACCTGTAAAACATTTTAAATTTACAACAAAAGTTAAGTTTGAGGAAATACTAAATTATCTTTGCGTAACTGTTGGGAATTTCTTTTTGATTTTGATACGTGCAAGTTCAAATATAGCTGCTAGCAGCTGTTTCTTTAAAGTTCATTATAATAATTATTATTATTTAATTTGTCTGTGTTTATCAGTGTATCTCACTCATTGGATCATTTCCTTGGTTGATTGACCTCGGCTCTCTGGGTCTCGGATTAGCGAAGGCCCACCAAACTTGTTTTCTCAATATGTTAATTTCTTGCTTGTGCTACTGCTGTCAAAATTCAAATCAGTCCACCATGAAGAAAACATGTTTCTCTGAGCTGCGTCTGATTCCTCTCACCAGACAACACATCAAATGGACTGGGGGGAAGTGGGGGGCTGGCTGAGCCTTTTCCTCTCCCCAACAGGCTCATTATTCATTTTCAAAAACTTTCAAGAAAAGAAACAACATTTTTAGCATGATATTGCTTTTGCTGTCCCCATCAATCAACGGTTATCAAACCAGCATTTTCTCCCCTCTCAGCTCAGATATTGTTTAATCAGTATAACGTCACTGGGCTGAGAGGCTCAGACTGCACTGGGAGATGCAGATCAAACAGGTTAGTATTTGCATTGTACTGCTTGGGATACAATATGATTTATGGAATATAGCCTGCGCATGGCACAGTGTTGGAAATGTCTTCTCTCATTTAAAGGCAAACCTCGAAAACAAACAATACGTGATCGCCACTTACTTCTGTTTGAGGGACTGAAAACAGATTTTCATCGGGAACAGGTTTCTCATTAGCATAGAAATGAATATGATGACAGATAATGAATATATGCCTCTTGATGCTTCGCCGCCATCCCAGAATGATCCAGTGTGGAGGCAGGGGAAAAAAAAGATTGCAATTTTTTTTTCTTTTTTTTTTTTTGCCAAAGTGGATGTGTGAATATTAGCATATTGTGAAACAGAGAGAGAGGGTGGTTCTTTTGAAAGCAGGCAGAGTGGTGGAGAATACAGGACAAAGTCAAGGTCAGCTTTAGAGAACAGCCTCCCTGTAATTCTCCAGCCAATCCCTATCTCTCTCGCTCTATCTCACTCACTCACACATGCAGACACACACACTCAGTCCCTGTCACGCCTGCCCAGCTCTGTGGCCTTGGAATGAGGTGTCACATTTGGTTGCCTGGGGTAAGATAAGCTCATTATTAGCTTCTAGCCTGCAGATAAACTGACAGAAGCAGATTCCTGAATATGTAGTTCATTCTATTCAATCAGTGGGCTACATGTGTTGTTAGTGTTCGATTCAGTGGGAGTGAAAATGGCTCTTTTTTTTAATCATGCATTAATGTGGTCTCAAAGGAGATATCAAGTTAAATACACTTTACCTGTTTCAAAATGAAAGTGCAATGGCAGAGCTCAATGACTCAAACACACTCACAGCACATATTGTCCTAGACACACACCTCAGAACTGAGTAAACGGTTTGCTGTAGTACCAAGGATGTTTTTTGTATTCAAAGATACATCCTAGGATTATCTGGGATACATCCTCAGTGATGTTCCTGTGATGTTTTGGGTCTTTCAGCATCTTACACCCTCGCTTAGGTAACCCAGCCTGGTTTGTGTCCCAGCACTACTGGCCCACAGATCACTCCTCCTGATCCAAAACCATCTGGAGTCCCCCTCTGAAGCCTCCATGTTGGGCTTGAGAGCTTTATATGTAGCCGTAAAGCAACATAATGCAACTAGTGGACCTTAAAATAAAAGCTTCAAAATCATTTTGATACTGATGATGGAGAATGATGCCTCTTTCATTCATACTAGCTAGCTTCATGGCAGAGGAAAAGAGACTAGCAGGTCTAGACTGTAAAAGTACAGTCTAGACCTGCTCTATATGACAAATGCCCTGAGATGACCTCTATATGAATACAATTGGTTTGACTTGACTCAGAGTTGCCAGTTAACCTCAGCAACTTGTCTTAAGACTGTGGGAAGATAAGACAAGTTGGTCTTTATATTTGCGAACTCTGCTAACCTTTTTCTTGCAGAACAGGTTTCTGTAAAGGCTGCACTGGGGAGGAAAACCAAGTCTCCTTTGCCTATTTTCACTCTATGGATTCCACTTCTTGCGAAGTACTGGGAGAGAAGTAATAGTGGCTGATTCTCATCAGCCTCACTGGTACTTTGCATTAAATACAAACTGGCACATGTCGGCATGCGTTGGCTAACTTTTATCGGGCCTATTTGGAAGCACCAGTGCTGGAAACTGAACCTAAATCATTCTCAAGTTTGTAACCTCTAAATACAGAATTAATCACATACAAGAAACCTTTACTGCACCATGTGCCCGTGATTTGTTAGCTGCTAAATTACTGACTTGGCCACTTGGTACTTCATTAGTGTCACTCTACTGCTCAAAGCTAAATAAAACTGCTGGAAACTGCTTGAAAATATTCTTGGGAGCTGGCGAGCATGTTGCCGAACAAGGCTGTGGCAGCACCATAGACTCTCAGCAGAGAGAGAGCAAAAATAGGGCATCCACATTATGCTTCCATTTTGTATCTATTTGCATACAGATGATAACTACATATGTCACGACAAGGAACATTCTGCTTAATTATGTTGGGTCTGTTTACACTGCTTTAAAGGGTTCAGTGTCTAACAAGCCAATACTGAAGACTCTAATATCTGCTTGGCAATATCCAATAGGACAATAAAAACAAAAAGTCCTCTGTTTTTCCAATCCTATATACTGTGGGAACATTTCTGTGCCTCTAGAACGATGTGTCAGCATGACATAGGAAAAACAGAGGAAGACAATAGTTTTAAGCCTGATTTGGTGAATTATAATTAGTGACTCTTTTACATCTGAACATTTTAGTGTGTCCTATAGACACCAGTCACCTCCCTCACCTGATGAATGATTTTCAATGTGGAGTGTACCAATGTCATTATACCTTGAAAATATCTTTTACTTACATTTACAGGGTGGGTTCTCAAAATACTGTAGAGGCCTGGCTTAGCTGCAGCTCTCGCTGAGCACAGTATGTTTATTGAAAACAACTAGTAAATCAGAGTCATGGCTACTCAGTTCTTAAACAACAACAACAACAACAACAACAATAATAATAATAATAATAATAATTATTATTATTATTATTATTATAATGTTCAGGAAGTTACACTGCAGAGCAGTTTCCACAGGAATGGCAAATGGGCCAAGTATAGTACATGTAACTATGGTTTTTGAAACAATTTATTTTTCTGCTTCGTTTAAACGTGGACACTATGGTGTCAAACCCAGACTAAAATAACTGCTGCAGGAGGACGGCAGCTCCCCATGGTATCACTGACGGGGAATAAGCTTCAGTTATTCTTTCGGTAATCATTAATAGTATATGTAATAGTACAATATACCTTTTTAAGTTATCTTGGCATTTGTTACCAGCGTGAACATGCATAAATAAATAAAGTCAAATCATGTGATCACTTCAGAGCTGCTTCTTAAAGGTTACTCCTACACTTTGCCGCGAGTGGGAGTAAGTGGTTTGATAAATGTGTTTTATTGCTCACACTCAGCAAAGAACATGTTTACTCCTAAGCTGACTCTTCAGAGCGTTCTTAAGTATAATTCTTCAAAGTTTGAAAAATACAGCCCAGCTTTTATACATTCATGCAGTCAGCAATCTGCATACAAATAATGCCTTAAGTACTAAGCTCTGCCGATGATGGTTGTGAGAAATGACAAAGATCAAAATTATGTCTCATAAAGCCCAGTACAAACCTTTCACTCCAGCCTGATCATTTATTCATAAGGGTTTTTTTTCTGAACAGAATGTCTTTATGATTGTGAAAGAATCATTCCACTTTGCCTCTGACTTCCACAGGCAGCCCTAACAAAAGCGAACAGGAAGCTGAGGTGTATTGATCAATCCCCTACCCCTGAAGGGACTGAAAGAGAAACTTTTTGACATCCTACAAAGTCGTTTGTTGAATGAACACTAAAATCTCAAACCGTCAAATTACATCACCATGGGATTTATCATTTCCCATCTTTCCTTGGTGTTTTCTGGCCTCAGCCTGGGTCTGTGTGCATTACTGCAGCAGGTATCTCGACCTCTGACTTCTTGCCTGCGCCCAGCTGTGAAGCTCATGTCAAAGTAGGGCATCTCCCAGCAAGTGTTCTGGCCAACAAAGACAAAAGCATTCCTATTGGTGCAGGAACCATTAATGTTTCAAACTAGTGTTTTTGCTCAGGCAATAAGCTGCTTCTTGCCCGTACAGCTACACCTGATGAGCCGCTGCAGAGTTTTGTATTGCAGCTCGTCCGAACTTTGCAGTGGAACGAAGTCTGCTGGTGAGTCCTGAAATCATCTCATGCTGGGTAGACATTTTCACATCGAATGGCTGCTATCTCACACACAAATAGCCACACAAACACAAAGAACAATAACTCAGCAAGAAGAACAGCTGCTTTGTTCAAAACGGGGGGAGAAAATGAACATTCTGGAAATACAAAAAAGATAAAATAACAAACAAACAAACATACAAACGAAAAATGTCTAATTTAGGGATAATGTACCCTTGATTGAGACATTCAGGCTACTGCACTGTTGACAGGCATGTCTTATTTTTTGGTCTTGTTGCTCCAATAATGAAGAAACACATTGCTGAGGTATGTACATTGCTGGATGTTCCAGTTTTCTATAGATAATATAAAAAAAAGATATTTCCTCATGGTCATGACCTGGCTCAGCTGAAGCTGAATGTTTCTATGTATAAAATATTGTATTTTAAAAGGTAGCCAGACACATCATTCACATTTGTTCTGTGTTGGCTGGTTGTAGCAACAAGTTCATTGCTATCATGAGCAATGGTTTGGAATTGCATTCGAGCAATCCACAGGTAAGTAAGTCACATGGTCTCTAACCCGTTCAAACACTTTCGGTAGTGTTTGTCAGTTTGGTTCAGTTCATTTGGGTTAAAGCTGTCAATCATACTCTGGTGTAGATTTGGCAACTGGACCAAGGCAGACTGGAAAGGAGGGAGGTGATATTTCAAGTAACCGCCAAGGAGGTTAGATTGTGGTGCAAATGCAAACCAGACCGACCACAGGACTGTGTGACAGTTAGAGGACACTGCTCAGAGACTCTTTAGTAAGCTAAGGAAATCTACCTATAGAATGAAAGTGGGGGGACAAGTGTATAACGCTGAGTTTTCCCTTTGTAAGATGAAGGATAAAGCTATTAGTCTTTAATCGTAGCCACACGTTATCCTCAACGTTGTCTGATGAATGATGGTCAGGTGAAGTAAAGAGCAGAGTGTGTTTGGCCTCTGTTACTTTTTTCCCTGCTTTAGAGTGGATTACAGCCCACAGCCTTTCTGTGGTAACAGACCTTTATTTGTCTGCTTTTCAATCACAACCCCACGATTATTACTACACAACCTCATCCTCACTGCTCGAGCTGCCTGCCTCCTTTATGGGTCTTTCTTTCTTGGCTATTCCGCAGACACCAATCCAATTTCCAGACATCTCTGTCCACTGCCTGCCCCTGTCATTAAGTGTAGTGGCATTTGTCATGTAATAGCCGCCATGGCAGACAATTCATCTCATAAGGAATGAGAGCAGCCTCGGCAAGTCTGCTATCTGATTCTCTCCGAGGTAACTGAGGCTCACATAATGGCTGTCCTCATTTGAGAAACTCATCAGGCTCCTCTACTAAAAATGACGCTAGGTGACCGTTTAAATATTGATTTTTTTAAAGGGTTAAAAAAAAATGTGTAAGCCAGACATAAAGTGTAATCCCTGTTGCGTGAACATGTCAGCATGCACACAACAAATTGGTGGATGCATGGCCGACTGCACTTCTACTGACGAAATTTACGTCACTTGGACCTTATCTCCTATATTTTAGTTACTGTAACTTATCTGATGCTACAATTACATTACATTACATTACGTTACATTTTGTTAATTACCTTGGGAGGTCATTTATTGAGAACAGTACTTCCTGTGCTGAGGAGAATGAATAAATCCTGCAGGCAAGCTGACGTTTTCTGCCTCTTTGTTTCTACATACAGACACCTTTTTGTGTTGTTGGACACACCCCTCTATGACACCCACCAGGCCACGGGGGTACAACATTTTGCAATACTAAAAAAATGCATGTAATATAAATGTTTCACAGGTTCCTCAGGAGGTTTTATAATACAGGTCCCACCGCCACGTCCTTCAGCAGTTACTCTATCAGACTACACCAGAAGAACAATTAGCGTATCTGTTTTTACAGTGCAGCCAAAAAAACAGTGGACTGATGATCCATCAGCTCATGTTGTTACAATAAAGAGAACTGAACAATACAGTGAGTTATGTTTCCTGACACTGGCTACAACTGGACACCAGACTCAGAGATGGAACCCATTCACTAAAGCAGCACATACACAAAAAAAAAGGGCTCTCTTCCTGGTTCGAATCCATATTTTACCACTTTCCATTAAATGCGTTGGACTTTGTCTACATCATGTCCAGTATGTGGATACATTGCCCCTTATACATCCTTAAATACAGTTTTAGTCTAAGAGGGCAAAGGTAAACTCCTCCAGAGGCTATGAAAACTACTGTATAGATCGCCAATTACAGAAAATGGAATTTAACATAATTTAGAAAATGATGACTTTAGGAAACAATACACAAATACAACAAATATGCTTTGTTGGGACTTTTTAATGTGACACTACCCCCCTTAGCACCACTCAAACCCACCAAACCAAGGTATACAGCTCTGATACCAGCAGGAAGGAAAAAAAAATCTCTTGACAAAGTAAAGATCATTCAAATCAGCAGTGATCTGGATGAATATATAGAACAGTCAACTGGTCTGTGGATGTGAAATGTGACTTGAGTTTTCTGTTGAGGCAGTGCAAAAGAAGTTCTTGGTATTGTTGGTGGCAATAGGGTCTTTAAAGTTGTGCTGAGAAAAAGCAGCTTTCTGGCTTAAAATATAAACTCACTATTGGAATTAAACAACCTCCAACCTATAGCTTTGATTAAAACACTGGGCAGCTACAGAATAAGCACACACAACTCTACACACATCAGACTGGTCAGTTATTACACAGTAGTCTGGTTGTCTGTGTGGGGTATGTCAGATTACTAGAGGTAAATGATGGGATCCATGTTTATTTTTGAAATGCATTCGCCTCTGTGTCACCTGAATTTTGATTTGATATGAAAATTTGAGAGGCGAGATACAGTGAAAATTAGCGTTTGATACTGACGTGATCATACAAGCCTACACAGCTTCACCAACATATTTATTATTTATTCCTGTGTTCATTTTACTAATTAACTGTTTCAGGGCCATGAGACCAGAGGTGTGGCTGGCTGAGCCACACCCTCTCATCTATATTCCTCTTCACCCGTGTCTTTGGCACTTTGTGCCGCCGCACCTACATGAACCAAAGCAGCAGATGGAGATGCCCCACACAAGCAGTGCAGCTAAGACCTACTAATTTTCACGTGTCATTGCGCTTGCAGGATTAAAATAGGAACCTATGAGTTACTTTTCCTTACATTTAGCTTCGCACAGTCTGTAAACACTTGTGCCCAGTGGAAGTTTTGGCCTAATATTACTGAGAGATAGTCTCAGGAGATCACAAGATTATTAGGACTTCCACGGCACCACTCACATTTCCAGGATGTGAAAAATGTCTTGTATCACAGGTGATGATTCTGATCAAGATAATGTGATTCTCCATACATCGCAACCATTAGCTGATACTATACATTTGAATACTTGAATACTACATTAAAATACTGTGGGGTGGTTTTGGTGATTCAGGTGATGGAAGGGATACACCCAAATAAAAATAAATAAAAACATTGTGCTGGTTTGAATAAAATTCAGCTGACAGATGGACGAGTGTCTAATAATAATAATAATGGAGTGAAAAATAAATAGGGATGGTGGGAGTGAAAGAACGAGAGAAAGAGAAAGATAGAGAGGGAGAGAGAAGTCAGGGAAATTTGAA
Organism: Toxotes lorentzi; assembly: GCA_037833715.1. NCBI lineage: Eukaryota > Metazoa > Chordata > Actinopteri > Toxotidae > Toxotes > Toxotes lorentzi. Next base: position 22,613,779 of record JBBMJY010000025.1, read on the forward strand.
AATTCAGATTAAAGACACACACTCCATGCGACTGCAGAGTTCAGAATTCACATTTGTGAAATTGAGGTGAGTGAAATTAGTCTGGCTTCTCTCGTTTCTCCTTTAGACACTCGCCCATCACTGTCAAGGGCAGGTGTACAATTGACTTTGTTATTGGTGTGTGTATGTGGCTTTTCTTCTTTGGCTCTAAATCACTGCTTTCATCGCTCTGCTCAGCTACTTATGAGGCAGTCCATTTGTGGGAAACAAGTACCTTTAGCACTCCCCTCTGGCTCCGATTTGAGTGAATGGATTCACACAATATGTCACTGGTTGAATAACAATAGGCAAACAACTGCGCTGGCTTGTTAGCGTGTTGTGTGTGAGTGTGGGTCGGTATAGTGATCGGGAGTGATGGAGGTAGAGTTAGATATGGGTAAGATAAGCAATGGATGTTCATAATAACACTTTTTTTTTCAGCTGTTATCCCATCACCGTGTTTGTTCCTGCATGTATTTCCATGATGGCGTCCCCTTTGACCTCAGCAGTGGGTGTTTTTCTAGATTAACTTTAACATAATCAACTCATGAGTGCATTTGTGCCTGTCTGTTTTTACTGTGTGTGTGCGAATGCATGCACCGGCTGCTGATACTGCACACATTACATCCAGGTACACATAGAGCAGGTCCACTGATTACTTTTCCACTGCTGTTAATCTCTTCTAATTAAGACTGATGAATTCATTAGTACCCTTGCAAACAATTTGTTTGTTTGAGCAAAGGTTGTACAGAATTTAAAGACCTTCTGTCGGCCTCATTTAAGAAATAACTGGCTGGTCTGTGGTCTACCTGGAATGTTAATGATCCCTCAGAGATCCCCTGGTGGCAGCCACTCAGCCTCTCTGTTGTCATGCACACAGCAGAAACCAGACAGCTATTCAGAGAAAATGGCACCCATCATTGCAGACATCAGCACACACAACATCAGCTTTATCACCTAAAGTATGTGGACAACACATACTTTAGTGTACCTCTGAGGGTTGTGTTTCCTGGCTTCTTCTAGGTACCTTAGTTCCAAAGGGGATCTTAATGCCACGGCATATTTTAGACAGTGGTTCACAACTTCTTTACTTATTTTTTTAATAAGCTTTACTCTTTCCCTCTACTTGGGATTCATTGTCACTAGCTGCCTATGTTTATTGACTGTGACTGGTTCAACAGAAATAAGCTTCAAGGCGAAAAGAGGCAAAATTATCCAATTTTTTATTTATCCATATGATAAATAAAAAAAAATCATGATGAAAATGTGAAAAAATAAACATACTTTTATGCATTTAACTTTTATTTGTTTGCTGGTACATATTGTAGTCGTGCTAAAGGTGAGTGTTGTGTATGTGTGTGTGCATGTGCAGCAGCCCCGTTGCACCGTTGCATATCTACAGGGAGGGTTAAAAACTGGAGGACTCTTCACTCTTGGGAGCTCATTTAGAGCAAAGCAGTCCTGCCTCTCTGTCATCCAAATTGGAGGATTTACCACACACACTCAGACATGCAAGCGCAGCACTGCAAGCCCATAAACACTCTTCCCACTTCTCCTACTTATTAGCTTGCATTTGAGTTTGTTGTTACGTTAGACTACTCAGTGCCAGCACAGGTAAGTCAATGAAAAGCGTCCCCATTACCTATTCATCCTCCAGCATGCCCACAGCAAATCAAATTGCTGGAGAGCCAGAGAGGCTTTGGGGACACCTGTCATGCATCTCCACGCAACTCCAAGGGTGTAGAACGGAGAGAAGCAATCTGGAGTTCTAGCGAGAGAATGTGACAGTAATCAATAAGTCAGTGTTAAGGTGTACAGATAGAAATCAGAGTCCTGAGCCTTTCATAAAAGTAAACACATGGGTGGAGATGGGGCTAAAAGTGGGGTGGGGTGGTGGTGGGGGGCACCGAAGCAGAGCATAGGATCACACCTACTATCGATCGGCACAGCGGTGAAGCATCTACTCAGCAATGCTGGGTTTCCATGCTCCTCAAAGGACTTCACCTCGCCATTCTAATCCAACAGCCCACCACATCAGGCTCATCAAAACTAACGGGCAAACATACAGTAGCTGCAGCCTGAATGTTGGGAGCTGTTGCGCTGGAGCCAAGCCTTGAATTTACACTGCTGAAAGAGTGTCTGATGTGTTTTCAAGAGCAAGGAAGGTATTGTAGACAAGCTGAGAATTGATGTTACAGCACAGGGTGAAGGTCAGTCTAATTACAGCATGCCGCTATGAAAAAACATTACCTCAAATGGCTGTGAAGCTCCCCACAGCCTCCAGTGGGCTTATTACATCTAAATGCTGCTGTTTGCAGCTGAATAGTCAGGGGAGGCATTCCTACTTATATGGAACAATGAAAATGACAAACAAAAAAATATTTTTTTTCCAGTCCTGCTTTCTTGCAGTTATGTAAAGTTATGTGTACTAAGTTAATATGACAATATCAAATCTTATACCCTACAACCAAATCCATAGATTTGTAGATCAAATAAATATTTTTTTTCTACTATTTAGATATTCAGACTAAGTTTGGTTTATTAACTCACTGGCAGCTTACTTATACTTTTTATTTTATTTTATTTAACCTTTATTTAACCAGGAAAATCTCATTGAGATTAAGAACCTCACAGTTACACAAGCAAAGACAAAATAACAGGAAAGAGACTAAATTTACAGATTATTAAAAACAAGTGCATGTTGTGGAGTTGGCCTCGAGAACTCTCAATTTGGAATTAATAGCGCTCAAAGAAATGAACTCAGTTAGTTTCCAGTCTTTCTGCAACATATCCCATGCGTACAGTGCAGAGTGGACAAATGCCCTTTTACCCAATTCAGTACGGGCATATGGAACAGAAAGCAACAAATGATCCTGTGAACAAAGAGAACAAGAATCAACACTTCACTGTGCAATTAAGGTAGCCTTATATATGAAAGTTCACCAATGACCCATCCTTCGAGTGACCACAGCAGGCCATCCCATACTCAAAACGTTCTGAAGGGACAATCTTAAGTTTGGATTTGGCCTTAAACTGCGAAGCAATATTGGAGCAAGAAAATCCTAATTTGAGGTCAGAGTTTATAGTTGAGGTTGGTTAAGCAAGTCGCAACCACCAGAGCTGACTGTCAAGTAAACTCATCGTTCCTTAATATTCCTTAATCATTAATCAGATAATTTCTCTGGAACTCTCTCTAATGATAAGCCAGTGAAAATCATACCTGCTCTATCACATTTAATAATCTCGTACACTACTATATATTTACCATCGTAGACCCTGTTCAGACCCGGCATTAACTTGCGGCTCGGGTAATCTGATCACAAGAGGACAGCTCTAAGTAGATCAGTTCACATCTGGCATCAAAATTCAACTTCATTGACCAGTTGTGATCAATCCGACTTCCCTGCTCCATATGCAAATGAACATGTACATCACTTACGTTTGCAAAAACCAGATGTGTTGTTGTTTTTAACGATGAACACAAGTAATTCATGTTTTGGATGATTTCATTTACTCACTATTGCTGCGCAAATGAAGACGCTTTGGAAACAACCATTCTGAGAAAAAAAATTAGAGCAGGCAAAGGTCAAGCTCAGTGAGCTATGAAAAAGTAGCTAATCAAGCAATCATTTCCAGCACAAATGTTATCCTAGTTAAGGATGGCTAACTAGAAATATTTATTTAGTTCACTGTGCTGCCCAAGGGCTACCAGCCGTTACCGAAACCAAATTTTAAGGTGCATTGTTTTCTTACATGCCACATGAGTTGACGTCATGAGTCAATCAATACACCTTAAATGTCAATGCTTTTATTGGCTCTCTTCCATGACATGCACTTCAGTGATGACTGGATCTTCATCTTAAAAATATAAATCAATTTCAGCCGGATTATGTAAACTGCAAATATTGTATTTCCTCACTTGGACAAAAAAAAAAGTGGTGGAGCATTGTTCTAGTGTACTCAGAGAGCATTACACGTATGAAAGATTGGATCTATTCCTTGGCATATTCCAGGCAAGCGCTCTCATAATATGTCGAGCCACCTTACATGATTTGTACAACTTGTATTTCTTTACAATAAGAATGCTCATCCACTTCATCCGGTGCCTAAAAAACATGTCTATCAAAAGTAAAAGCTCAACCAGGTGTAGGTAATTAGTTAGGGAATTAGGGTCCAGTGATCAACAGCAGGAAGTTAAAAACATGCAAGTAAAACACACACATTAAGAGCATAAAAATGACTGCAAAACATAAAAGCAATCAAAAACGCTCCTCATGCAACATAAAAATACTCAAAACGAATCATTTTTGCTGTGCGATCTCCTCACTCTTAGCAGTCCCTGCATCACAAAATCAGTCTTGTCGTTTCTGTAACATGCCGGTTGTCGACCAAGGTTTGTCCCAATAGAACAGCATGGGGTCATTTCAAGTTCTTCGCGTCATCTTCGAGTAGGCACTGCTACTGTGGAAGGTGGGAAACCGTAGGACACAGGTTCCTTTTGTGTCTCAGTCTCTGCAGCTGCTTCAGCATTAGGGGACGCAACTCTACTCATTGTTGCTCTGTCAAATCACACCTGCTGTGTCTATTAGGGCCACCTCAACAACCCCCTTGGTATCTGCGGACAGGCTGAGGTCATTGGGCCCCTGTACAACTGCCTCATCAATGTGGTACAGGTTTAAGAGATTCTGGTACTGACCTATGGACAGGCTGTAAGGATGAAGATTGCACTTACAGGAACCCCGCCGTGACCTAGCCACTCTGTCTAAACATGCATCACAACCCCCAGTCCAGGTACCTTGATACCATTCATACCTTGATACTGCAGAATAACAGCGTAGCTGGTGTAGGGTATCTTGAACCCACTGGCTTCTCTCAATCTAAAAATCCTTTGGTGGTTTAATAACTGCTGTCCCATACTAAGTTGATGTATATGATTCCAGGATGCTTGAAAAGCATATAGGTGACAAACCCACATAGAAAGGGAGAGACTGTGAACCAGTGAGTGAAAGAGTACCTCATGGAATATGCAGAGAGCTCCCCACAAGTCTGCAGGTGTATGTTCAATCAGAGGGGGTTTGAGGATCACACCTTTTAATACCACAACCAAATGGACAGGCCAGAGCAATTCAGTGATGAGTGGTGGTATATGGTTCTGTGAGGAGGTGGTTGCAGACACAGGTGACCCACATCACTGGATGAAGAGTTTCAGGAAATACATCAATGACAAGGAGCAAATAAGGGCTGATTTGATTATTTGTTATGAAACAGGAAGAGCAGTATAGTACAGTAAATGAAAATTATTCACATTACTGATCTTGCCCTTTGGCTAAATGTGTTTGTTTGCTTTTGGTAACTAAAACTGATAGCTCATAAAATCTAGATAGTTACACTGCATTTGTTGTCCAGCAAATGCAGGCAAGCAGCACTGAGTGTGATCCTTCATTGTGCGAGGTAATGATACTGAACTGTTAGCTGCAAGCCAGGCTCTGGAAGGTATTTTAGATACAGAGTTAATGAACATCAAACCATTTAAAAAATAATTTAGAATAAAAAACTTTTTTTGGTAAGCCGTAACTCAAGTACCAAGAGTCTCCATTTATGGGCAAAACTAGCAGTCAGTCTCTGGATTTCCAGGCCCAGGGTTCACGGTCCACAGACCAGACCAAGCAGCCTGAGGCCACTGTCCAGCCAAAACAACCTGAGGGTACCGTCCAACCAAAAGAGCCTGAGGCTGCTGTCCGGCCCAAGCAGCATGTGTCCACTAGCCAGCCCACAAAGGCTCCGTCTACAACAAAGGGTCATGATAAAGTGATAATCACAATATATGCAAACAATATAAATGAGAACAATTAGTTTTACATGTTTCTTTTTTTTTGTATGTTTTAACATTACTTTTTACATAATAACCAAGCGGGTTTGTACGTGTTATGCATATTCCATGTGGAACTAGAGGGTTGGGTGCATCTGTGGGAAAACCTCATCTGCCTATGGAAATCCCATCTGGTGACATTTTCTGATTCAAAGAGGACACACAGAGGGGCTGTTCACCCCCGTTCAAATCTACAAGGACAACACTCATCTGCACAAGAGGCAGCAGGTGATGAACTTAGACCACAAATGGTTTTACTCAACTCAAACCCCAGGGCTATGTCAGGGGTGCCATGGAGTTATGAAAGGGTTGGGTGTAAATGTGGACTGCATGACGGTATTGCCCCTTGGAGACTTCAAAGCTTTAATCTGCTCTCTTCTTTCCACTGGTGGAACTGTTGTGGTTATGCTCTCCTCAATGGTCTCACAGCAGTCCTGAGATATGGAATACAGATGGTGTCAACAGTCTCTGCAGCAGAATTGCTTTGAATTAGGGTGAGCTGTATTGTAGACTCCTCTACTAGTGCCCTGTAGACTCCTGTGAGTTCCCCAAATATGGGAATCTCGAATGCATAATTTCTGGTAGTGGGGGACTGTTCCTGCTCTCACCACTAAAGAGAGAAAGAAAATATTAAAGATCTGTAAACATGAAGGGACATGTATCACAGCTGGTTCTCTGATTTTGGATCTGATGTATTGTGGTGTATGTATGCCTCTGCTAGAAGATTTTGTCCTTGCTGTATTGGCAGTGTCTTGAATTATTTTACATACTTATGAAATTCTGAAACTTTCTGTGGAATGACATTGCAAAGAAAATATTGACAGTAGTCATTGTGATGCACACAGCTTCACAAAAGTCAACAAGGTCTCATTTGTGCTGAAATTGCTGTGTTATGACCATGATTATCACCATTAAACATTTCCTTACCTTGACCTTCAATATTATACAATTATCAGCAATGTACAGTACATTTCCCTGGCATTTATTCAGCCGTGAATGCAGTTTTAAAAGCAAATCATGGCTTTGAGAGAACCAGTAAACCTTATAAAGTTCATGCGTGTTACATCAGCTTGCATTTTCTTACCAACAACCATCGATCAACAGCCTTCTTTTTTCTCTTCTGCCCATCACCTCTGAAGTTAAACATCTGTAATGTTGGCAGAATAAATTGCACTATGTTTTGAGATACTATCAACTCTTAAGCCTTTACATTTTTAATTTAGTTTGTGTTGACACAGATTGTTATTTGCTATCACTTGTTTCTTATCAGAACGATGAAATGGAATTTCAGTGCTGGATATATAGGTGATTCTCTAGGAGCCAATCTGTCATAGCCTGGAGATGCCTTATCTGTCATCAGCTGGGACTTTATTCATGTTTAACTGCTTTCACCCATGCTTAGATTTATGGCCATTTTGTCCATGCACAAATCCTCCCACATAACCTCCACATTCATGTGCAGCTGTGATTTGTGTTGTTGATTGCCTGTGTTATTGAAGTGTAAAAAAAAAAAAAATGGTCAGGGTTTGTTCAAGTATACAGCTGAAATTTTAAAATATGTTTCACAAGCAGAATATGCAACTGTTAAAAAACAGGTGGCTTTGCTGGCCGTTACAACGTGGGGTGTGCAGCTTCAGTATGCATCCATGAGTTGGAAGGCTTATCAGACGTCAAAACAATGCACAGAGGTTTATAACGCTAACCTCTGTGCTAACTGCACAGAGGTTAGCACATGCTAAGAGATGGGATTTTACAACTCGTGGTGACAGTCGTGCATCGTGGGAACCGCAAGACAACAAGAAGATTTTTTTTCGAAAGTGACTGTCCTCCCAAGAAAAACAGTATCAGTACTTTTAGCAAGTGCTTCGAATTTATTTATTTATTTTTTTCAAACGATAAAGTCATTTAGCGGTCATAGTAATTATGACCATCAGCAGCAAAGGAGGAAGTCAGGTGACGTTATTTTAAAGCTATAAGAAGCTATGGAACATGCAAAATAAGCTGAATTTAGCTGTTTGCATCAATCAGTTCTATAATACAACAATGTGACCAGTTGGGATTAGTCATGTGTGCTGGATATAAGCTTTTCCTTCTCTACATGCATCAAATGAAGAAACTGTGACAAAAACAAAAAAAAAGTAATGAAGAAATACATATTTACAGAGTCAGCATTCATGGAAGAAAATGAGAGAGAAAGGCATAAAGGGGAGGAAAAAAAGCATTTTCATTTAAAGCACAGAGGTCAGAAGAAATGAAACGGAGTTCTTTCGGAGCTGGAGACAACGCTGTGTGACAGAACCAAAGCTATAGCATGTAAATCAGAAGGGCTAGAAAAACATTACCTGAAGGCCTTGATGTTTGTTTTGTTACGGAATCTTTATCACCTTTGGGGTGGACAGAAAGATGATGAATTCAACAGCGACACAACAGCAATTTCATACTGAAGTGCAGACACAAAGCTGGCAAGACTGCTAATTTAGGGTGCTGACAGAGCGCTGCAGTTTGGACAAAGGAGGAAAAAAACACAATGAAAAAGGAAAGACACATTCAAGATTAATAGCCTGTCAGCACAAGTGGAAGCTAATAACATGGATCAGTGAAATCACAAGTTAGTGGTTTGAGTTTCATTGTGGGATAAATATGTTTGAGTGAGCAGATGAAATTTGTTTGGGAATAGTCTCTGTGCAGGCTTTAGGGCTTTGAGGATTTTTAACCACAAATTGAAAAAGCCATCAGTAATCAATCACCGGTCGGCGCGTCTCATCCAAAAATAAAGACAACTATTTAAAACAAAGATTTATTTGCTGAGGTTACCAAAGTTGATTCTCAATTTGGGAATTTTGTTTTTATTTTATTTATTTTTTTAATTCGATATTTATTGTTCTCCTGTTCAGTCATCCTGTTTTTGTACATTTTTTTCATTCTAGCTTGTCCTACATACTCTACAACTGTGCTGCAACCATCATTGAAAGGCTGTGCATTCAGGTGATTTATGATGTTACTTGTATTTTTTTTAAGCAACTTCCAGTGATTTAATTTTAATTTTTCCATAATAATGGAAGTCAGATCTCTTCTTCAGATCTGTAGAAATCTGACAGTTTATTAGAAAGCCAAAGCTGTCTGCTCTAAATGTATTTAATTTAATTTAATAATGATCATCACATTGATTTATTCTGTATTCCTGAAACCTGAGTGCAGCAAGAACATGTTAGTCTAAATGACTCAACATTCATATTAATTCTCACATTCCTCAAGGAAGAGGCCACCTAGGAGGGGTTACAGCGAATTTTCTCTCCAGCTCATTAATCAGCTCAAGACCCAAACTTAGTAATAACTCGTTTGCAAGTCTTACTCCTGAACTGGAAAGTTAAAAACCAGTTCAACTAGTTACTCTATATTGTCCACCGGCCCCCTACTTACAATTATTATCTGAATTCTCATACTTTTTATATATTATTATTGTACAGATAAAGTAACATTTAACAATATTCCCCCCAAAATCCTCTATTGTCTGACCATTTTTGAGCAAAAGAAATATTATCTCTGCCCTCAAACACTTTATCTACAGCTTAATTCTATAGTCACATACATGTTATGGGAGCATTGCTGGTCTACAAAGCAGATACTAGTTTTCTGTGATAATAAAGGTTTTTACTCAGTCTCATTCATCAATTATGAGGCATCATAGAGAATTTCATTCTTGAAGCAGCTTATATTTTTAGCAGAATTTTGTGTTCTGATCTGGTCAACTGAAAGATTTGCTATCAAGTGGACCAATCACAGTTGTTACGGTCTGCATCGACGTGTGGTTACATTTCTAGGGAGGTGCCTGTCACTCTACAGTGTGGGCTACGGTGTAGGGTACATGGCTACCCTGTACCTGTGTCATCACTGCTTCGCAGAAGAACTAGCGTTATAGCTGTCCTTAAAGCTGCCCTTTCTCATCTATGAGACAATATCTGCTATGGCGTCCACAAGCAACCAAAGATGAGCTGCTATTCTTCACCAACAAAGGAAAACTCATGTCAAGGTCCTGGTTTTCTGATGGCCTGCGTCACCTCTGCTAAGTCTGCAGCTTTCTGTAAGTTTACTATGTTTTATCAGAGTTGCTACATAATCTTTGTTATAGACAAATACATTTTCATAAGACACTTCAGCAGGTCTCTTTATTTCTGATCAGAAGGGCGCATTTGCAATCAGGGGCAGTGCAACATGCTTATTTCTTCTTATACGTTAGGTACATTTATGTTTAGAATATATTGTGTTTTGTCTTTTGGAGGTTTCAATGCGCTCCCTAATAATGTTCAGCAGGGAGCAATTAGCTCTGTGAGTAGAACCCAACAGAGCTTTTCACACTAAAGCTAACTGCGCAGCCATTTACAATAACTGGTAAATTCTTCGACTGAAGTGTCTCTGACTGAAATGAAGCATGGCATTAGTTCAGGCAGAGCACGTATCAGCCGAATGATAGCAACCGTCTCATATCATCGGCCTTTGATGCCTCATGTGTTATATTCTAGGTGACCATATCATCCAATCATATTCACAGAAGTGTTCCTTTGTGAACTGTCTCTAAAGCTCAGCTGATTCTGTAATGCCAACGCTGATTAGCCTGCAACTCCCAGCGCCACCCCGGCTCCTCCTCTTGTCATTAAAACTCTTCTATTATCTTGCTAAGCTGATGTTCATGTACATGTTATGCTGCATTCTCAGTTTCTTGGGGATTAGCTCTCTCTGCAGAACACTGCATAACCTTATTCAGTAAATGGTAAAGTCTTTGATGCAGTCTTTATCTCTGAATGAGATAAACAGTATGCCCTCACCCCCCTGCACATACAGCAAAATGCTGTAGTTTGGGGGATACTACACTTCTGTCAAGGAAAATGTGAACTTGTGATGTATCTGTTCTGTAAGTTATGTTAATGCAGTTAACACTGCTTCTAAATCTGGTTTAGAGTTCAATCCTCAGTGAGGGGTAATTGCCCAACATGGAGACAGATGTTCCAGATAATCAAAGTTTTCTGCTTTCTCATGACTATCGTTCTCACGTGGGTGTAGGCCATCTCATTGTCACTCTTCAGTTCTCTTCCATCGTTACCGGTGGTTGACAGCTTATCTTGGCACAGCTGCCCTGTGGGAGCCATGTTAGCTCAGCGCTTATCACAGCTACTGCCAGGAGGCCCAGATTTCAATCCCCACTGCAGGCAACTTTAACCTGAGTTGACAAAGATAATCCTGAATACTGTGTTCTGGTGATTGAGGTTGATTGCTCATATGAACATCATTTATTATACCACTTGGTGACACCATTTTTTTCTTCCTTTTTTGGTTTTTACATACATTTATTTCTGTCACTCATTGGGTACAGCATGCGCCTTATTCTTTTAACGTTGTAAATTTGGGTCCCCACAGTGCCAGAGGACATGTAAATCTGTGTACTCTGGTGTTTGTGGGGTATAATCTTAAGCTGTAAGCAGTCACACCTGCCTTTTCTCCAGTAAATGTATCTGTTCTAGCGTCACTATAGGTTCTTCAAGCAACAGCTGTAGCTTGTGAGCTCTCACACCTTTTTTTCAGAAAATTTATTGTCTAGTTACGTTTATATTGATTTTTAAGGGATAAATGCAAATTTTTTGCAAGTCTGCCTCTATATAACACACATTCGACTGTAATCCTTCCTCCTCTGCTCACTGGCTGTGAAGTTATCCCTTCATGGAGCGACTATATTGTAAGATATGGGAAAACCCACGGTCCTCACTCTGTGTAAAAAGGCTTTGTAAAGGTCAAATGAAGCTTTTATGGACATTTGGCAATCTGGTTAGACAAATCAGGTGGGTATGTTAAAAAGTGACATTCTTTTTACATAGCTGGATACCCTGCTCAGGAGCCCAGGGGTAAAAATAAGATGAGGGCCCCTTCTGACCCCCTGTTCTTCCACTCGCTGTTAGGATAGTCCAGTGCACATGGTTGAAAACATAAAGCATCTCAATTATAGTTAGCCGAGAGCCCGAGAAACACACCAGTGCTACCTGGCCTCAGGTTTGCCACCCAACATTTATTTTGTGGTGATTTCATTAGATGTATTCATTATTTAGTACTATGCACATTTTACCATTCACAGTCTCAGGTCAATAACTACATTCTTGGCCTACTTCCATCTATGGGCCTCTCACAGTCTCTCTCATTAGCTTCAAATATGGATGTAAACTCAAGCAAGTCCAGTTATCTTTGTATAGCATCTAACAGTACCTTGACCTGGATGACTGAGACATGTTGGATTTCTTACTTTATATTGATGTATTCATTTCTTTTGTTAAGAATAACCTTAACAGAAAAAAAAATCTGTTTTAAAATGCCTTTCATTAAAATTCTGAAGGTGCCAGGAAAATGGGAAAGGGGACATGTGGACGGGAAATGTGCTCAACAACATAACAACAGGGGGTGACAACCAATCACGATGGCTCATTTTGCTCCTGAGGACCGGATCGTCCAAAGGAAATCTCAAAGCTGAGATGACAGTAAATTCCATTTTACAAACCTTAACCTTAAGAGGGGCTTCTCAAAAGAATTGTTAGAAACGATTATAGATTAATGAGTGCATGAGTCCTGGCCACTTGTAGGAGCATAAGGGCATCTTAGACCATAATGCAGGATTCATGTCACTGTAAAACAGAGATGTATAAGCTCAAGAACCAGTTCTAGCTTTGAAGGAGCAGTTACTCAGAGATGAGTAAAACAGTAGAACAGAAACAAGAACCTTAAAATGAATAAGATGACAGTTTACTAACAAACAATAAACATGCATATACATAACATAACATAACATAACATAACATAACATTTAGTCAGTAGGTTTCCTTTAACCCCCCTTTGGTCCTCTCGTTTGAGGCAGGCCTGTATTTTCTGAGTTTAAACTAAGGTGAAACCTTGGTAAAAACTACCTTGTTACCTCACTGAACCCAAACAGGCTATAATCAAACTTGATAAACACAAAGTGAAACCTCACAAAACCGTCTTTCTTTCTAGTGCTTTGACAAAATCAAACTTTGTTTTGGTCGGTCAGAATACATTCACAGATTTGATTTGATATTTTGGCTCTCTGCTGTTACTAGGCAACGTTTCGCTCACTGAGCTGCACTAACTGTACAAGGAGCTCGAGGTGGGTGGGGATGGCAAAGGAGGGGTCAAGTTCAAATAAGAGAATAATTTATTTCCATTTATCTATTACTTGGTATTCATAATATTATACAGTACTAATTATTATTGTCTTTGTAACCTGGGTTATAATAAGGACTACAAATATATCAGGTCAGTCATATTTAAGACTTAAACTGTGGCCATAAATGTTTCATTATTCATAGGCAGCCGTCAGTGGCTGTAATATGTGATAATGTGTGGTCTTACATATATGAAGAGTTATGTGTGTCACGTGTAGTCTGAGACCCTGACAATGTGGGTCGTCTCCCTTCAAGGCTACACCGTCATGGAAACTGGTGAATTATGGTGTGGAAATACTTTTGAACTTGAACCTTCTTTTACAGGATGCAGACAGTGCCAGACAGTGATGCTGTTTAGGATCTTAAAGGGAAATTCACAAGGTTACATCCATGTTAAAGGCAGGCAGTAAAAACACTGTGCAGCATAGTTATACCAAAGTCATTATAATGTAATGGACTGTCGCCACTGCCTGGGTGAGCACTGTGTGTCTGTGCCTGGGTGGAGCAGCCTGCGACATAAATAACCAGACATGTTCAGCAAGTCATGTAGATCGAACGGTGCTATAAATGTTTTAAGAGGGTTTTACAATGCTATTCCTAGACATGTGGTTTGAATGAACCTGTTCTCAAGTTCTGAAGCTGAGAAGATGCTAGTGCTAGTAAGCCGCGGAAGCCCTCTATACTTGCTAACCCGCAGCCGTAGACCGGAATGCAGTTCCTATCTGGACATTAAATAGTTTAATGAAGAGAAGACTTTGTTTCATGGACTCCTGTCTCATGATTCCTGTCTCATATCACTGTAAGCCAAGCCTCTTTGTTCCTGGTGGAGTCAGCGGAGCAGAACTACACAAAAGTCAGCTGTGCAACACACTTTTCACAGATTTGTTATTGTCATAAAACAAATGCATTTTGTTACTTTCTCACATTCAGACAAGTTCATTTTAATTCACATGTAGTGAAATGCTCACACTGCAGGTCGAACCTATGAACTGACTTATTTTGCCTCAGAGAAGCTGTTACCTCACCTCTGTGAGCAGGTTTCTCAGCACTGAAAAGCAGTGGAAGCAGTATTAACATGGGGAATGGAAAGAATGAAGGGATCAGGCTGAATCTGTGACCTGATATTCTCCACTTTATCAACAAAATGGGCCAGAAACCCTGCCGGCTTAGGGCAAGGCAGACACTCAGAGCGTTTGAGAGCAGCCTCTCGAGGCATCCTACAATGAGAGGAGGACGTTGCCCTGGATGAGTGTTGATCTGGCTTCACAGTCTAGCGGCAAACCATCTGAATACTGCCAGCCACCAGTGGAGAGGAGGCCAAAGACTCAGCAGGCACCATTTTCGGAGACGGATCCTGATAAGGGTGAACTGAAACCACGGGAGTATGAGAGTTGTCAGACAGTGAGGCAGCTCCCTCCCACTCTCTCTTGTGACTGCAGACCACCACTTCAGCCCAGGACAACTGATGGTTAGGTGTCGAGCAGGAGGAAAGCCGGGGACAGGTGGTGGGATCCCACAGAACAGTGTCCGAGATGGCTACACTGAGAAAGACGATCCATATGGACTCCCTGGATGTCACGGCCATGCAACTGGTCAAGACAGAATCTTTTTTTCTGTAGTTCATACATCTTTTTGTTTTCTTTCTTGAGTCACAGACAGTCCTCACAGAGCATAGTTTAAAAAACAAACCAGGCTAAGCTAGTTAATAGTGTACTTCGTACGCTGCTCAAGAGTCACTCCAGATCCAGATCCAAAGAAAATCCGGTTAAATCTTTGGCAGATAAACATGAATGAGTGACATACTGCAGGTTGATGTAAGGATGGTGATGTCTTTCCTCAGTCTCTTCACAGGTCCTCTTAGTTCCTGGTAACTGAGACCATGTTCAAATTATAGTCCTCAATGTACTGCTGTGGATTCCAGGTCTGTATGCCAGTACCCTGAGTGGATCCAAGTTGACTATTGGCTCTGTTTATGTGGGTGTGTCGTGATCACAGTGTAAGAGTTTATTTTTGTTTTGATTTTTTTTCTATTTATTTATTTATTTTGAGGCAGACAGTGTCTGAACTGTGAAGTATGTATGTATTCCTGTTCTTTTCCACTGTGGCTACTTGTGATTTAGTGATTTATCATTTATTTTTGTTTATTACTCATAGTTGTTTTTTTGGTTGTTTGCTTTGGGATTTCAGTATTTTTACAAACTGAGGTTGTCCAGTTGAGTTTTAACGATCACAAGATTGGAAAACACACAAGACATTTATGCAATTTGTATTTGTTAGTTGTTGTCCAGTCCCAACCTGCACATCAGTCACTTCTCACTCATGTAATGATGCTGTCTCTCATCATCATATGTATGCACAATGCAAAGCTGCAATATGCCATACACAAGATTAATTCTCCCTCACTCCCTTAATTCAAACAACACTCATGTGGACGTGACAAGTTGTGCTGACAGCGACACAGGCTTGGTACATTTTAATTGCAGGATCAGCAATGAAATGGGAAAATATATTGCTGCTGATGAGAGAAGGCAGAAAAAGACAAGAGACACTTTCTTCCTCCTTTTTTTCCTTTCCTTTCCGACATGCCAATGCTGAGCCTGTTCCTTGGCTTTGATGCTGACGCTGGAGGACATCACACCATCAGGGCTCAGGACTAACACCCAGATTTCTGTACAATGGAGTGTGAATGTCTGAATGAATGTAAATACATATATATATCTGTGTGCATGCATGTGTATATGTGTATATATTTATATATGAATGCTTTTCTTCTTTTCTATTTCTGTGTCACCAGGAGTGTAAAATACACACACTTACAAAATAATAAAATGAATTTTTTTTTTTAATGTATTGGACATTTTTTGATGGTATTGAATTAACTGCTGTAAAAATATGAAAAAAAAATATTGTTTCTATTCTAAGAACCTTTACCTTTTTCAGAGCTAAACATTTAGTCAAACATCAACATTTTTTTTCTTTTAACAACTGAACACAACAGGCCTACACACCCTTAACAAAAGAATAATAACAAATCATCATCAAATAGGCTCCTCCAGATAAAGCTCTGTCCTAGACCTCTCTCAGATCAATTGAGTATGTGTTATAACCTTAAGTGTGCGTCATCCTGTTCCTTCATAAACTAATAGCCACCTTGAGGCGTCCTGTGACCAGGGGTGGGATGTCAGGTGTGATGCTAGTGACCACCAGTCCTAGTGACATCGAGCCTGTTGTGGGCTTTTGTTTTTATTGTTTTATTGTTTTATAGGCCTGGACAGAGTGGCTGGACAGAGGTCACTCTGAGTAAAAGTTATATGTCAGCCCACTCTGAGTTAGCCAAAAGTCATTTACAGAGCACGAGTGAAAAAAGATTCTCAGCTCTGATGAGACAAAACTCAGACACTATGATGAACACCAGACACTGCTCATCACCTGACTAACAGTTATGGCTTATAACTGAGGCAGAGTTATGTGAAAAATGTAATGATGCAGAGAACAGTATATTACAGTCAATACACAACAAACACTGATGCCTTGACCTTCTACTACTAGAACGAACAAACAAACAAGCACAAAAGTAAATACCTTGTGAATTTGCTCATCATTTCCCCAGGTTATTGTTTTTTTGTTGTTGTTTATTTCTTGCCACCACTCAGTGAGCCACTTCCTTATTAGAAGCACAACTATGGCCTGATTGCAATTGCATGGATGCAGTTATCCTCTGAACGTGTGCTGTGCACGATGAAATGGAATGTTCGGGATTCAACATTTTAATAAGCTTAGGTCAAAAATATATATGAATCTGTTGAAAACTGGTCATTTAGAAAAAGCCATGCAGGTACACATGCACAAACCACCTGTACCACAACATGCACAGATGACATGTGCAGAACTTTCTTGGCTAAAAATACTGAACCCCATCTCATTATGGCTGAGGTAAGATGGATCTGCTCTTTTTTAAAAAGCCATCACAACACTCTCTCACTTTTGGAACCTCATTATATACACAGGAAAAACCACAAATCTAATGGGCATGTGGAGATGGTTAGTCAGTGCACGGCAATGCATGCTACCTTCTGGGATAAAGAAGCAAATAAAAACCCAACTCCGCTGACCCCACCACCCTCAAGGAATAACAAGAAAATGGGAGCCTAGAACAGCAAAGGCAAATGGAGGTATAAGAGAGAGACAGTCATAAAGGGGAGTTAGTGTATACAGGCTGTTTGGGCCTAATGATGAAGGATGCACTGGGGGAATGCAGACTGTGGCTGATTGCTCAGCAGTACAAAAGAGCCTGTTAACAATGAGCCGGGGAACAATACAGAAACGGGCTTCAAGGACCTTCTAAAACACTGCTTCTGAAAAGACTTATTAGATTGAGATTATAATAAATGACCTACAGCACTGACCACATTAATTCTCCTGGTTGGAGGCAGAAGCGTGCACTCTGCTGTGTCCCCAGCTGGGTTAAGAGCTGTTGATTTCAGTTAGGCTTCATTAAGAAGTGATGTAGAACATACAGTAGAGCCAATCGAAGCTTGACGTAAGTGACGTAACAAGTGGTGGACATCAAGCAAACAAACGCTTGACAGTCAGGAAGGCTGTCTCCCGTGTGCCTTCTAAGACACAAGCACAGTTTCCCACTATTTCTAAGCTCCACCAGCTCATTCTTGTCCTCATCCAATCACAACCAGACACGCTCGCCTTTAGCCAATCACTTTTAAACTGTCAAACTTTAAAAGTCTTCTCACCCTCTCTGCTGTCAATTCAGCACCACAGTGATTCACAACCCACTCCCCATCTACTACCTGTTCACAATAAATTTTAATTTCTTCATCAGTATTCACAAACTAAATAAATAAATATACTAAATAAGGAGAGTTTCTGAAAGGCTTTTTGAGAGATATATGTTAAAACTAAATATCAATATTAATCACATACTGTACATCGGTGGCATCTTATATACAAAGGGTATAATCATATGGATGAACCATTACTCAGCACCTGCACGTGATTTGTTTGCATGTCACTGTTATCAGTGGCAAACATTTGGCTGAACATCTACAGCAGGTGAATGCAGCCGATGTCACATTTCACTCAATGCTTTATGTGTGTGTGTGTGTGTGTGTGTGTGTGTGTGTGTGTGTGAGTGAGTGCACTCTCAGGAGGGAGCAAGCAGGGTTGGGGAAATCCTCGCTTGAATAAACGCTCCTGTCTCCTCTCATTATATATGCCCTGTAAACACAATAAAACAGAAGATCAGCACCAGTGGAGCAGTGAGGAGCTCCACCTGTGCTACGTGTCTGTGTCTGTGTGATGGTGTGTTTAAGAGCCTGACAGGACATTATGGCTTTAGCCAGCAAAAAGCTACATCCAACTTTAAACTGTTGCCCAGGAGAATGAGCAGCATAATTAGAACCAGTGTTTTGTAACATAATTATGAGTTGAATTAGTATGCATACAATGACCAAGTCTGGGGATCAACACTTTAACAACAGTTATCTAATGAGCTATTTCCTAAATAAGCAGTAGCAAGATATGCTTATGGAGTGCACCAAACAAAAATAACCACCATAACAACATGGGATTGGCAGAGCTACTGAAACAAAGAGAGACATTTCTTTAAAAAACTACATGTATAAAGAAGCATATAACTGGAACCTGGGCTGTGCACAAAGCTTCATGCAACAGGACAGACTCAGAGGACAAATCTCCAGATCCTGTTTAATCTGGATCATCAAAGTACTGTTGTTTTAAGTTCATCTTATGGAAGCAGCCCAACTGTAGCTATAGCCCAGCTATAGAACAGGCATTATTATTATTATGCCCATTTGCACCAGGGTCAGGTAGTAGAACTCTACCAAGGACAAAAAACATCAATAATACATAACTTAACAACTTAGAATCAGATAAAATCTCCTCAAACCCAGAGTGGCAGTGATTACATTTTGTTTTCATCATGGAGTCATGTCTCTTGACGTTAACTGAGAGTTGCACCCCAGAAGAGAACAGTACACGGATGCAAGAGCATGTACACTTCACCATGACCATAAAGAAACCGTTTTGGATAACAAGATAATTAGGTGGTGATCGAAAGCTAACAGTCTAGAAATATGAGTAAGAAAAATATGAGTAAGATAACTCTCCCATTACAAAGAAACATTTAGAGAACTTCCTCTGGATGCCTATTAAGGACATTTGGTCCTCATAAGGATAAAAACACAGGTACACACACCCTACCCTGTCATAGTAGCCCTCATATCCATAGGCAAGGCATAGATAATATATAGCCCCAATATATCCCCATAGGAGACAATACTCCCCTGCTATAAAGTACAGCCTCAATGCACAAACTCAACCTTAATTTTGATCAGTTTGCTGAGAACTCATAATCCTGCAGTTTGAAACTGGGCTCACATGTTGAAAGTTAGCACTCTGCTTCCTGCTTAGTGATTTTGATGTCTTAATGGGATATTATGGCAGCTGTGTATTACTGCAGGGATGGAATGGAGACTCAGAGACAGGCTTTAACAAGTGTACCACCCTGATCCCAGTAATTACAGTCTGCAGGTCCTGCGCTGATTACAGATCCATAGTGAGAACCCTTCCACGCCACCTGACAAGAGCCGTTTTCTACGTCACTAATCCAATCCTCCGTTAATGAATTATTCTTTTGTGGTCAACACAAGCAATGTGCCTTCAAGATATGAAGTCTGGCTCTCTGTGTCTATCTGGGTCTGTCTCCTCTCCTAAGGTCTAATGATGGCAAAGAAAAATAGAGGATTCATGTTGGTAATCACACTCTCTTTGTTCTCTCAGGCTCGAGTGAATGGCTGGGATATCAGATCCTTTATTTTCTGATACCTGACCATTACATGTTACACAATGCCTGGTCTGCTGGAACCTTTCAGGCAGCGGTTGATTCATCTTTACAGGGTATATATACACAGTAAACAAAGTCATCACAGAAAATGGACAATGTGAAACCAAAACTTCTGTTTCAAACGTAAGAAAAACCTCCTTCAAAATTCTGCCGACATTTGGACTATGCTATATCTGCCATTGGAAGAGAGATTTTCTCAACAGTATCTCCAATAGCTGGACAGTATTTCCAGCCGTTCAGTTAAGTTCAGTGTTTGCCCACCAGTCGCTTGTTTCCTTCCCAGGGTTGGAGAAACAATTGACCAATCAGAGCTGAAGATGTTAATGTTCTGTGCCAGAGACAGAAAAAAAGAATGAAAATGAAAAATGCCAACAATAACTGTAATGGATATGTTTTCATCAAATACCAGTACCAGTAAAATACCTATAAGCATAATTACTTAAGTAAAAATGTTCTCAGATAAAAGGACAAAGTAAGTTGATTAAAATGTACATGTTATATGTTGATAATAATGTTAAATGATTAAACTAATAACTTAAAGGACATGTTTAGGCTACCAGCCATATATGCAGGCGTATGCACACTGAAATGCCAATGCACATACGTGCAAAAACACTGTCCGGCTGTCTGATGAGTTGCAAGAAACACATCTGACAATTCAAATAACTTGAAAAAGATGAGTATATTTAAAGTAGAGCGACAGCTGAAGACCTTTTTAGGATACTTGCCTGCAACCTGATAGAAAATGGGCTTAAATGGGAGAACTGTAGGGGTCTTTGTTCAGACAGTGCACTCGCTATGGCCTGAAAAAGAAATGGACTTTAGGCACTAATGAAGAGGGTCTTGGCAAATCCGCTCTGGAAGCACAATGTTATCCACAGAGAACAGAATGGAAAGATCAGTGCAAGGCTGGAGATGAGCGGCAGAAGACTCAGAGACTTCAAGGAAATCAAAACACACATCTCTTCCAACAACTTCCCAAACAACGCTGCTCAGTATAACTGGCTGAAGAGTCCAGTCAATGCAGCATCACCTGTTGAGATCAGCTAACCTGACGAGGACCAATTCATCCAGATGACATTAGAATCCAAACTAATGCCGAGCTTCTCAGACGCTGAGTGAATTCTGGCTTTCTGTGGAGAGGGAGGACCCTTTCATAGACCAGAGCACTACAAGTATTCTGCTTCCCTTTTCTACTTTTGCCACACGTCCGTGGATTCTTTTACTTTCCTTCCCAAATTTAGATATAAAAGACTGTGACTGAAATGCATCTGTTATACTTGCGAGGTGTCCCATTCTGTCTCTGCGTTGTATTCTGATTAACACAATATTTCCCCAAATTAAGCAAAATTTTCCTTCACTTTTAACCATTAACAGGTTTAATATGCACAGGCCAAGTGATCACTGTTGAGTCACTGGTATTGATGGATGATCCAAACCCAAACAGATCTACTGAGAAGGCAGTGACAACATGTCCTCATGTAAAAGGTTTAACATGCTTGAACATGCAAACACACACACACACACACACACACACACACACACACACACACACACACACACACACACACACCTATACACACACATACACATTCTTCCCTTTGTGCCACAGCAGTGTTGGGTTGGCATTAGGGTTTTGGACCCAGCAGTAGAACTCAGACACAAAGACAGAGTTGTAGTTAAAAGAGGTTGTGTATTGTAGAATCTTTTGGTATTTGGTTGAGGTTTAGGCTGGTGAGACAGTGAGACAGGCAGTTGGACAAGTGACTGGGCCGGACTGGGCAGATTCTTGAGCTGGTGTTTGGACATGAACCTGAGCTGGGCAAGGCAGGACATCGGTGGTAGAAGAGAGTGGACCAGAGGCAAAGGTAAAAAGGCATTAGCAAGCAGTAGCACACACACATGAACAGAGAGAAAAAGAAACTGGGGACAAACAAAAAAAACACAAGGGAGGGGGAGCACACGGCGAAAACAAGGGAAAAGGGGAAGAGGAAAAGTAGGTACTCTAACAAGCAGATGCTCCAGTCACAGAGCAGCAAGGTGATACAGTCATGTGACACTGAGCAGCTCCAGCATACTGTTTGTGAACACAGGGTTTGGAGGGTTCTGACTCTGTCTATAGAGATCAGAGGGACATTATTGATTTATGTTTTGTTTCATCAGCATACTGGCTTTTAAACTAAGGACAACACTTCTCAGGGGAGGCCGCCTCTCTGTCTCATCTACTGAGGTGGAATACTTAAACAGTGCATTATGCGGAACCACATTTTCCTAATTATGTAATTTACTTTTTTTTTCTTTTTAGTCTCCATCATTTTGGTGTTTTTGCACAAAGAATATTTGCAATCCTGAAAAACCTGTCACAAAGCTGAGTACCAAATGGCTCGGTTTTTTTCCAACCCAACTTGAAAAACTGTCAAATCAAATGTGTATATAATATCTGAATCAGTAAGACTGGACACAGAATGGACTTTACCCTGTCACCCCCCTAGTACAAAGTCTGTCTGATGTCCGACTGATGCCCATGTGTGAATAGAGCTGCTCATTGTCTGGATGACAATGGTTCAGTTACATAAAGATGCCACTGAAAAGGTCCACCTGGAGAAAAGATGAGATCTTTCTGTCGGTCAGGGCTGACGGCAAAATCGACAGGCAAATTCAAGGATCTGCAAACTACAAACCAGCCCGAATCAAGACCCATTCTACCACCATGACCAGAGGTAGGGCCTTACTCTCACCAACCTCTGAAAAGCTTCTTGTTCCTAATTAAGTTAAACTTCCCATTCTTACAATTTACAGATAAGAGAATCTACTGTCCTTTGTAACCATCAGTTCAATTTTACACTGTTTGGGTGTTGTTCACAAACCAGTTGCACTATGTGATTTTATTTTTATTTTAGACCAGGAGTGAGAAACACTGAGCTAGGTCATCATTCAATTGAAAAGGGTCAACAACAGCAAATAGTGGATTCTGAAAAACTTTATTTAACCCTTTCAAGCATAGTCCTTACTACAATGGACAGCTATTCAACAGCCATTGTCTTGTGTATGTCTAGGTGGATGGTATATACAGTGGACAGGCCTTGAAAATACTAGTTGCAAGCAAATGCAAGTGCAGCTAAAAAAACCCAACATCCAAGATCAAGATCAAATCCT
This sequence comes from Toxotes lorentzi, assembly GCA_037833715.1. Taxonomy (NCBI): domain Eukaryota; kingdom Metazoa; phylum Chordata; class Actinopteri; family Toxotidae; genus Toxotes; species Toxotes lorentzi. Next base: position 22,636,919 of record JBBMJY010000025.1, read on the forward strand.
CACATCTGAGAAGCTGCATCATGCAAAATGAAGCCATTTCTGTCTGAAAAAGTGAACACATGCTGAAAATGTTTGATAAAATGACATTTCATATCATACTACTGTATTTTCTGTTACACTGTTATGACATATCACTTTACAGTGAACCCTTAAATGATGGCTGTCCACCACAGTGGACATGTCAAAACCTTATGAAAATGTCAGGTAAACTAAAAACTAAAATTCAAAATGGCTTTTATTTAATGAAGAATAAAAACACAAAGGAAAAAAAAATCTTTAATTGGACTGAATTCTGGCTTGAGACAGTTACAAAACCGGACAGAGCTTTTTTTTTTTTTTTTAGCTATGCTCATCATTGCCTCCTTGCATACTACCTCTCTGGGGTGCATGACAGACCTCCGTGTCAGGCTCTAGGGAGTGGTCAGTCGCTCTATCAAACTTCTACTCAACCAAAAAGCTCTTTGTTTATCTCCTAAACGCTGTGCAGTAGGCAGTGTCAGGCATTATATAAATGTACACATAATTGCACTTGGCAAGGCACTTCCAACAGCCCTTCAAACGCCCAAATGCATTTCCAACCACCATTCCAGCAGAGCTTAAACAGTAGTTGAAGGTGTTCTGTCTGAGAGTCAGGTGATAGTGATGGGAGAACCCTTCCATTAGAAACTTGTTCAGAGAGGGTAAGCTGTGTCTCTGATAAGATGGATGAGTTCCTCCACACTGGCTGCAGTCATGGATTTCTGTGCACGAAAATATAATACTAATAGACTTCTAGGTTAGATTGTTACCTACTATATTGCAGTTCTGGTGGAAGCACACACACACACACACATCAACACACATGTGGTGGACCTGCACACTTAGCCATTCATAAGATAAGTTTTTTTGCAGGTCAGTTAAAATGCCTAGCTGGGCTACAGCCCACGAAATGGAACAGTCACTGTTGATATGAACTGTTAATGGTGAATACAGTGCTTTGCTGTATCATGTTGCATTGCATAAAACAATTACACGGCTTTAACTTTTTGTAGAACAACCCTGTATTTTCTTACTGGAGTTCTGTGTGTTGGCAGCCGTTGACAGTTTCGGTTAACAGTTCTGTTAAAATGAATGAGGAAGCTGTATATTTTTCATCGATCTTGAACATGACTGTGATCAGGGCTCATATTTATCAAGCACCAGAACCATGGCTAAAGACTGCACAGAAAGTGATTCTAGGACTAAAAGCACTCCTACCTCAGAATAGGACTTAAGAATTATTTATGAAGTATTTTACACTTACGTACAGCGAGGAGAAGGATTAGTCCCAGGAAGGACTGTGACGTTGCTGTTAAATGACACTCATAACTTGCCAAGTAGAATTTATAATGACATGTTGCAATATTTCTGACAGGTGCAGTCTGAAATATTAAACAGTGGTAAAATTAGAAATACAGGATATAGAACCAGTTGTCATGAGTAGGTTTTATGTGTGTAGGCAACCAGCTTACTGGCCAGGTTAGATATGCAAAAATATGATTTCCAAAACAAATTACGGTAAAACAAATACCCATTTACTGCAAGTAAATACCTCTAGAATTTCACATATTTAGATCTTCTGTGAATTATCCAGCTCCTTCCACTTCTCGCCTAAAACACGCCGTCCTACTAAATGAAGTCACTGCCATCCTAGTGGGCCCTGGCACTGTCGTTATTATGTTTTCTGCAGACAGTTTTGCCTGACGTGTATTTGGGGATGAAGACCACTGTATTTCACCATTTTTTTTTTATGTGAATGGCTTTCTTGGAGGAATATGAATAGCAGCTTCCTCATTTGGTTCATAATCAGATTCAGAATTGACCTCAAGGTGTCTTCATCTTGCACATATGTGAAATGAACCATTTTCATTTTATATGTTGATTACACTCACTAAGCCAAGCAGAAGAAGTTTCATACCGAAAGATTTAGATTTTTTAACTTTAAAATGGACCAATTTTTCCTGCAACATAACAGGAGACCTGAAAATGTGAAATGTGAATCCTATCCTTTAGAATCTTTTTGGGAAACAGGGCACAGACCAAGTCATGATGATGTACCCCCTGAGCCACCATCCACCCTCCATCAAATGTGCTCAACATTCTCTATTACCAGTGGCAACTGTGAAAATACAATCCAGTACAGTGAGCAGTTTCTTGTAACTGGCCATAAACGGATGTTTATGGCCATGTGTCATCTGACCAATTCAGTATTAAGTCATAAAAACACAGCAAGTCTCTTGGAGTTTGATGCTGAGAAGCTAATTGATTTTACAGCTTGGTTTTTGTGATATGTTTGCAACCCAGTAAAAAAAAAGTTGACCATAACCTGAAGGCTTTATGTAATAATAATAAACTCTATTTGCATGGGATTTGTTCTGAGTATTCAAAATCCTTACAAAGTGCTTTAAATCTACCAAAAAGTTGAGTGAGAACCTTAAAAAGGGGCCTCGTGGCATCTGCATGAACAGTCTCTACTTGTTCTTTACTCCTACCAATATGTCCTACTTTCAGATTTGGGCCTACTCATGAGGAACAGGGGGGAGGCAGAAAAACAACTGCCTGCTTAGGATCATAGGGCTCATAGGCTCTGGCTTTCTCAGACTGGACGAGATTAGAGTGTAAAACTAAAGTGATGGGTTATTTTTCCTGCCTGATATGAAGTCTGGCTCTATCTCAGGGAGCCTCTCACCAGACAAATGGCTCCTTTGCATAAAACATAGCCTTCTTGTGTTACATTAGAAAGCAAGTATGCATGGCCAAATGCCAAGCACTGCATATATTAGCATTCAGTAAAAATATGCCCTGGCTGCCACATATATGAAACATTAATCTCTTCTTTATCCAACATCATCTTTTTATCACAGCAGAGGAATAATAGACTTACGCAAGTTTCTTCAAATGCCCTTCTGGGTCCAGACCTGTGTGCCGAGCCCCGGAGAGAAGATGGAGAAAGCCTATTTGGTCTAATTAAACTGATTACAATGTTCCCACTCTGTGAGGGCTGAAAGAAATAAATAATTGCAGCCTTGTAGGCACAGGTCAGTAGATAATGGAAAGGTTTTGCTGATAATTAGTTCTAAATGGTTTAAGTACAGTACCTTTCACTGAGAGTCGAGCGAGGCGTGATGTCGTGCTTTGCTGCAGGATGTTTCTCTTGGTGTATTCTGTGTGATGCTCAAACACACAGAGGTACCATTACAACAGTGGTTTTTTAACAGTTTGGATACTGGTTGACACTGCAGAGAACAACCCAGATGATCCCATGTTAGAGCTGCACTAAGGGAAAAAAAAAAAAAAAAAAAAGCGACTCTTTACTCTGCTTCATTATCTTTAGGAACCAGGTCTGTTTTTTTCCAAAGCTGCTCACCTCCCTGAACTTTGACCTAAAATTAATATTTAATGGTGCATTTTATACTACTGGCTTGTCTTCACACATACTCTGCCAAACTACTTCTCAATGTATATAGAGGGCGAAAGGAATTCAAAATGTACAGCAGCTGTTCTCATTTACATATTTTCTGTTTTGTCAGAGAACTGAACAGGTATGAAATCTGATGGCAGCTCATAAACACTATATTGACCAGCAGGCATTACCAAGCTGCTGAGCTGCAAATAAAAATGCAATGGTGTTTTAGACAGCTGTGTGCAGTCACTCTCTTAGGTGCTTCAACATTAAGATCATCAGTATTAGACTATTACTACTGCAAATCCCAAATTCATTCAATGACAACACGTTTTCAATTGTTTTCTTTCTGCAATATCTGCACATAGCAATTACAGCAGGGTTACACGAATAGTTAAACATTTTGGTATACATCCTTATTTGCTTTATTGCCAAGAGTTAGATGAGGATCTATTAAATATGAAGCTCTAGTTTTAGAGGCACTACATGCCAGGACAGCTGTTTTCACCTGTTTTGAGTCTTTGCACTATACTAATCTAACCAGACGTGGCTTTAACTTAATATTCTGAACAGATATGAGAGTGGTATCAAACTTCTCATCGAACTGTTAGCAAAAAAGTGACTAAACACTGAACTGATCCTAGATTTAGGGAAAAAAAGATTGTGGTTACAGTTAATAATATTAATAACAGTAAAAAGAGCAATAATTCCAGATCAGATTTTGTGCATAAAATACCCATCTGCCGCCCTAACCTCTACACCTATACTTTCTCCTTTGCTACATAAAAGGTGCCCTCCTTTCTGTATTAACACTGATGTTGGTACCTCATTGTGAATCATGTTACAGATTTATTCTTCAGCGTCGGACTTGAATGAGAGCAAATCCCTGCAGCAAGGTTCCAACATCTGGTGCTCATGTGCTGTGCTGTTATCTATGAAAGCTAATTGTTAAGTTTTTCCTGAGACTGAGTCAGAGAGGTGTTGGATGAACTCTGATCATTTTGGAGTCTCTAGTCGATAATGATTTTGTTTTAGACTGGTGCATTATATTCTAAGCGTGTTCTTGTTTTCCGCCCCCACCATAAATGGTAATTGTTTTCTTGGGCTTTGCCTAAAGTTTCCTATGGTCATTTTAGACTTTGCCCAAGTACTTATAAGTCAGATTTACATTAAGAGTGCAGATTGGAGTAGGAGGATCAAAGCACCATGCTCTTGTGAAATACAAACATTTTGTTTTTGTTTTTTGTTTTGTTTTTTGGCGTTCAGCCCTGCAGTGTCAAGCCTGGATAAACAGACAGGAATACCAACTTAACACACTGATGATGATCAGAAAAATCCTATGATGACGTTATACAACCTTTTCAGAGACACTGTGCAAGCAAAAAGGACATTATCTTTCCATCTTTCACTCTTCAACAAGAGAAATCAAGGGCCAGGAGGAAATGCTGAATCATTTATCACTGCTGTTCATCTCAGAGAACTGATCCAAGACAGAATTATTGTTGGCTTAATGTGGGTTGCAGTTGGGTTCCTGACCTTACACTTGTAAAGACTATTACCAATTTACATCAGAGAACTGTGGCTATAGTGAGAAAATAAAGTAACAGAGGCCATTTCTGCATGGCTGTTTGTAAGAGGAGCAGTCAGAGAATGTAGATGCAGCAACCGGAAAAACAAGAGACTCGAGGACAAAAAAAATAATCAGAAGTCAGCTATAGAATGTGGAATATGTGTACATTTGCAAAAGCACCTGCGGAAAGACATGCCAAAAATACAATGTTGCAAATGTAAGGAAAAAGGACATGTTGCTAGACAATACTGATCAGCTGGGAGAATCAGTGTTATCACAGCAGTGGTCAGAAACAGTTGAACTAAATGGAGACCAAACAAGTTCAAATTGGGCTCTGGAGGTGGAGAAACAGCTATTTTCATCTACTGCGACACCACAAATAATCATGGGACACTTGCTGCCTCCCAAGAAAGCCCTCTTTGGTCACATCGCGATGACGATGAAAATATGATGACTCGTGCAGGCCTAGTCAAGCGTATCTCTGTCCTTGTTGTTTCTGAACCCAAAATGGTGCCAGATAGAAGCATTGACTGTTTCGGGTGTTTTCAAAGCCAATGCTTGGCTAACGTTATGCTTACTGTCTGACGCCATGTTCTTTGTTTGGATAGCTTCACACCACGCGTGCATGTATGAATTTGATGACGCGACTAGTGGGGTTAAAGTTCATTGGGGGGAATTTTTTTTAATTTTTTTTTTAAATATTTGCACGTACGAATCGATTTTTTCAACACAGGTCTAAAGAGGATACTTCAGAAGAAAAATGGAAACTATAAACAGAACATCTGGCTATGTGTAGACCCCACACTTTTGAATGAGTGGGTTAAGTGGGAGAAACAAATCCCACCTGCTGTGGATCACACTGGCTATGCTCTCAGGTGCCCTGAAGACAGCAGTCTCTTGACAAGGAATAGCATGCTATAGGACATTCCTAACTCCATTCAAAGATAAATCCAAGTTTGCAAACAGGACATGGAAATTGTGCCACTAATATTTGAATTAGTCACAGACAGAGTGTTAATTAAGAGTAAACTTCAACTGGGTCCTGGCACCAGAGGAAGAGCACCAACTGCACATAATATAGTACAAATAACGCTTCAGACGTCCCTCGTTCCTGAATTCAAAGTCCTGTTCATTTTTAGTCTCGTGGTACTTGTAGTAGAGCTTAACAACTCTTTCCACATGTCGCCATTGGTCAGTGAACAGTTTGATCTCTTTGTGTACACACAGCACACAGGCTAATTTGAAGAACACACAGTGCGAGCAGTGGAGGGAAACGGTGGACTGCCTGCTCTCAGGCCCTCCCCTGTGCTTCATGCCTGATAAGAGGTGTGTTGACAGAGGCTTCCTCCTCCTCTTTCACTGCCATCACAATCCCTCTACATCTCCCAGCAGTGAATGGATAGCAAGCCTGTTCATTTCCTCATCCTTTAATTAAAATCAAATTTAATATTTCACTCATGCTAATGCAGCAGATGGGACAACAAATTCCTTTTTTTGGTCTAATTGTCCTTGGGTCTCTTCTGAGGAGACACGAACATACAGGATAATGTATACTCGCCTGAGAGCTGGAGTCGACACAGGCCTGCATAAGCTGCTAAGAGAATTTACTGTAAAAACTATAGGGGGCCTATAGGTGGGACTATTTCTTGACAGGGCACAGTAACTTCCTGAAGTCTCTGTTGCTCCCCTGGCAAGTGCTCAGAGCCAAGAAATGGGCCATTGGTGTCACACTGGAGGAAGCAACTCAGGCAGAGAGGACCCAGGCGTGCACGCACACACACGCGCACACACACACAGAGGCAGGTTGGTACAATGAAGAAACTTTTAGTAACCAAACTGAAGAAAACCAGGATTAGAGGCAGATGAATGAACGAGCAGGCAGGTAAAGACAACAGGGAACTATATATAGGCAGTAAGCACAAGGGGGAAACACAAAGGAACATGGACCATCTGACAAGGAAACAAGGAAGAGAACTGGTATAAGCAGAGCAAAGCTGATTAGGGAATGAGCTGCAGGTGAGCGGGGGGGCTCAGGTGGCTGCAGGGCTGATGAGAAGTGGGAACAGGTGTGTAGATCCATGGGGCAGTCAAGTGAAGAGAAAAGGAGGGAAAGTCCAAGGACACCTGGAGGACAGCTAGAGAAAGGCAGGTCGGAGGAGATGAAGGTAAGAAGGTGAGAACATAGCTGGACCATGCTTGGTTAGCTGTTTCCCCTAGTTCCCAGTCTTTATGCTAAGCCAGGAGCCGGGAAACACACAGGTACAGGAAGTAAAATGACCATAGATACAAAATAAAACAGGAAGTAATAACACAGAGTCCAAGCAAACAAAGCAACCAAACAACAAAGAGTCGTTCAAGGAGCAGTGACAATGTCCCTGTGTTAATTATTTATTTACCTCTTACTACGTGATAAAAATGTGTTGAAAAAATCTTTTCTGCATACTTTTGTATAAAAATCACAATGTGTGGTGGTAAGAGAACTAGTATAGCTAAGAAAGCCTGTGTGGGCATTACATGTCATTACAGTGGGTATGACTGGGTCATGTACAGTCTGCCTAATGTGATCTCATGGGAGTGCATTTAGATAGCAGTTCACTTTTTGTGGAAACTTCGTGTGCCATTTCTATGCATTTTAAACAGATCCGTGTGTTATTTAATGGTGTTTTGGTAAGGGTAAGGGTTTAGTCTGCAGAGAAACGACGTGGTGTGAAATGGCAAAAAATGCGTAGTGATAACACACAAAATGACTTGTGTCACTGTCATCACCGTGTCACTGGAGGACAGACATAGGATGGAGACGGTTGGAGGCTAGAGGACGTTACGGTTACGATCTGGTTTGAAATCGTCCCTAATTAAATCACCATCATTGTGCATGGCAACAGTGATAAGGACGCTGGAGGAGAAGCGGTGGTTGTCTGTTTGCTGTGCGGGCTACACCTTGCAGCTGTAAATCAATACTGTACTAAAGAACCCAGCATTGAAAAGTGTTGTTGGAGCTGCAAGATTTCTCGTGGAACATTTTCAAAAGGAAAGAAAGAAAAGAAAAAGAAAAACCCTGTTCAAGATGTAAACACAAGATTGAATTGTACATTCTATAGTGAGGAGAAGAATATCACAATCTCAGCAGTACCTACACTTGTGAATGGATTATTCAGAGACAGGAGCAGAGGCACTGTGTCCTCTCCTTTTACCTGGGTCCAAGATTCAGAACACCAAAGCCTCTGACACCTGATCTTTAATGTGCAAGTCAAAGTGGAAGCAGAAGCAGTTGCAGTGAGAGGGGAGGTGGGTCAGCAGCAGATGGTGTATGTGACTGCCTCCACCATGACCACAGCTTGTACACCTGCAACACCTGTCTCTTTACCTCACTCACTCCTTGATTCTGAAATCAGCAGTGAAAAAGAAAAAAGAGAGGAGGAATCCCAGGATCTTAATAATAAATGGAGGAATGAAATGCTGACATACTTTGTAAAGAGGTCCCTTCAAATAGTTATTTGCAGCCGTAGCTGGTTCAGTGCTACATTCATGTTCCCTTTGTATTTGTGAGACTGAAACAGTGTGTGTGTGTGTGTGTGTGTGTGTGTGTGTGTGTGTGAGACCTTTCCTAGCAGAGCAGTACTGAATGTATAGCTTTATGTATGTTTATCATATTTTCTCAGTTTCAGCCAAGCGCTCATGGCAAGCAGGAAATAAAGTGTGTGTTTCCGACAGCATGTGTGACTGCGGAGTGACTCGACACTGACTTTTCCATACCCCTGTGCCTCTCTCTAATGTACCTGCCATGTTCTTGATATATGGCTGCATGTATATTTTAAGGTTCACCTGGCAAGTATGTCACCTGCGGTCTCTTTGTGGCATGATGATTGATCAGTGCTTTTTCCGAGGGTATTTCTCTCAGATGAGGAGGTGCTGGATGCATGGGGTAGTTTGAATGGAATTTGCCAGAACCTGAAACTGTATTTCACTCATTTTGTGAGTATCATTTTGAACTGGACAAAACGTGTAAAAACAAAACAGTTAAAACACGAACAAGCCGCCTGTGAATTCCTGCAAACACAGTGGTTTAAGTCTTTTCATATCATATCATTATATTTTTGGAAGAAGGCCCTAAATATAGGGCCATGTCACAGAAAGTATGGGTGCTCCAGCTACCCCTACGTGACTAAGCTAGGTTATACTTTTTCTGTGCTTCTTCACTTCTCTTGGTCCTGATCAGCCGCACAATCGTTTTTCTTCTTCTTTTTTAAATGAATTCAAGCAGCATGTGTGAATATTTCAGGTGCATTAGCATCTGAAATATGGTGATGTTCAAGGCTGCTCATGACAGCCTGACAGGTTTATGTGAAGAACATATACTGTACATACTGTACATATACTGTTTGTTTTAGATATGTGTGTTTTGATGTAAATAAGACCAGAAGAAAATATTGTTGAATTCACAATAGATGTGCTGCATATTCATTAAACTTAAATAAACCCCACTTGCTTTGTTTTCAGCTGTATTTGTGTTTAAGAGTAGCATCTGTCCTGAGAAGTTCACTTTCCTCAGCTTCCATCCAGTATCATTAGTTAGAAAGGTTAGCGAGTTGAACACTGTAGACAGTGAAGCATAGTGAGAATCTCAGTCTGAGTGTAGTTGCTAATGTCTGTTTGTCTCGAGTGTGCTTCAGGATCACCAGCCACACACACACAGACACACACACACATATACATATATATACATACATACATTTGTCACATTCAAAATCAGTCTTTATGTTTTCCATGTGTAACGTTGTTCATTTAATAATCTGCTGTTAAATACGACAAGTATTAATCATGTTGCGTTTTTATTGTACTTTAATTCGATTTTTTTTTTTATATCTTAAAACAGCTGCTGACAATCTGAGAATGAAATAACTACCTGTTCAGTCCTCACTGTGATCTTCATAACGAAATAAAATTTACCACCATGATCCTGGTAATGATCTGAAAAAGAATTCAGCGTTTTGTTTCTTCACTGTGAAATCTAAACCACTGCTCTCACATCTTGTTGATGATCACAGCCACATGTCCACCTGTGTTGCCATTAAACATGCAGAGCTGCAGTCAACACTCCGGCCAGCCTCATTAAAAAGAAGATGACGTGCGCGGTTGTTGTCTTGATTACCCCGTGCTTTGGACAAACACGCAGTCAAAATAGACGACTAGCTGTTCTGCTTGACAAATGCTTGACAAACACTCATTAATGTCATTTTTTTTCTGAACAATAAGCTGATTGGACAAATGTAGAATCAAAGTGAAAAGATGAACAAAACATGGATAAAGGGGTTTGTGTGATTTGGATTCTTATTATGGAGTACAAGTGCAGTGAGCAGTGAACCTGCTTTGAGCAGGCGGGTAAGACATGTTCACTCATGGCACCGAGGTCACAGAAGCCTGCTGGATTGGCATCACCACATCCTCCACTCTCCTCCCACTGTGACTCATGGCAAGTCACCAAGATACCAAACCGGGGCACTCAAGGAAATAACCTCAGTGTGCCACAGGAAAACACACACACACACACACACGCAGTCTGTTTTGTTCTAAAGGACCATTACCTCGCGACACTGTCAGCCTGTTTCCTCCTCAGTGATGTGCCATTTTCTCTGTTTACCTTCCACTTTAATAACTGAGCCATTTTTTAAAACACTTACTCAGAGTCTTTGAGACTGAATGTATAAACTATGTGTTTGTTATGTATTGTTTTTTAATTTTTTTGTGTCTGGATCAGGGCAGCGGTGACATGTGGCACATAACTACTATTTCACGGTTCAACTGGGATACAGGAAAGTGGGAGAGTTTAAACTTAAATTTCAACACACTCTTACTGCGGATAAGTCGGTTAGTCAGTGCCAGCCTCCTGCAGAGGGGGTGCTTGGGTAATGATCACCCAGGGCTATCTGTTAATTCACAGCAGATTGCAGCCATATTGGGGGAAGCAGAGAGATCGGAGTTTAATTGTCCTTTGCATATTCACTTCCTTCACATTTACTTGAACTTTCTCAGCTCAAACACAGTCTCATTCATGGGTCAGAATTGTTTTTGGATTTGTTTTTAGATTGTTTTGCTGAAACAATTGTGCTGAACAGCAATAAGAGGAAATGGAAAACATAATTTTTATAAGCTCTTACATACGTATTCAGAGGATGCAGTACTGTGCATAATAACCCCGCCTGAAGCTGCTTCATTTTTCAGAGCTGCAGATTCCCTTAACTACATGGTACTTCCACCTGCCTGCTGCTCTGCATACGGAAAGAGTTTCGTTACAAATGCTGAAACGGCAGATTATTATTTGGGGCGTTTAACAAGGAGTTAGTGAAGATGGGAGAGGAGAAATTTAACAATGGTCTTGTCAAACCCAGGCCTCAACCTGAAATGGTAAGCACTGTAAAGGGTCACTCCAGCAACTGCAAATGTTAGAATGTGGCCCAAGGAAATAAGATTATTTACTCACCATCATCAAATTAAGTTCACAAGGGGTGAGAGGGTTTTTTTATTGGCAACTTATGTGCAACATCAAACCACACTATAAATACCCTATATCAAAAGTAAATAATTCAGGTGACACTGTACTGGGTGAGTGCGTCACTGTGATCAGTTAAAACACATTCGAAAAATCGTGGAAATGACACGACTGCTACATGTCAATGTTCACTGAACATTGACATGGACCAAAATACACCTGATGCTCCTATCCTGTTGACAGGCTGCAGGTCTAGGACACAAGACACCTGCAAGAAGACAAGAGATGGCCTCTGTGTTTCCATAAACTGCGTCATCAACAATACCCACTTCACTTTACCATGTCTGGCCCAGAGTCCTGCGTCGGTCCAATATTTTAAACCTGCACCCCGGCCCACATCTTGAAAGATCAGCAGAAGCAAACCATTACACGCAATTATCTCTAACTCATCCAGACTTTTTTTACGCAGGGATTACATGATGGCTAGTCTGAGGTTATCTGTTGTTTTGTGTGACACACTAATCTGTTCAGATGTGCAAAGCACTGGATCAGTGAGCTCCTACTTGTTGACGTAATGCAAAGTGACACAAAGAAAACCGATTCTTTGGTAATCATCTGTCCACATATCCAAAGTGACTGCCTCTCAGCGGCATTCTCAGTTTTGGAATGATGATGGATGGAGGGGTCAGAGGTATTCTCAATAAAAAAAAGAAAAAAAGAAAAAAGAAAGCATGGTGGCTAAGCAGGCTTGATTAAAAAAAATTATGCTGGTTTAGATGTCAAAAGCTGTGCCTATGCCTGTACTCTTGAATTGAACACTGAACATGTTTACAAAAATTCAATTCAATCCAATTTTATTTATATAGTGCTGAATCACAGAATAACAGAAGTTATCTCAAGACACTTTTCATAAAGAGCAGGTCTGAACCATACTCTTAATATATATTATCTACAGAGACCCAACATCTCTCCCAAGAGCAGCACTTGGCGACGATGGTAAGGAAAAACTCCCTATGACAGGTAGAAACCTTGAACAGAACCTGGCTCATGGTGGGCGGCCGTCTGCCTCGACCGGTTGTGTTGAGAGAGAGATAGAGAGAGAGAGAAGGAGTGGAGGGGAGGAAACAGGACACAGGACAGTGCAGATTTCATGATGACACAAACTGTATTTTTAAAATCTGATTTATCGATCAACTGAAGCAATAATTGACAGATTAATTGGATTAACTGTTGCAAAGAGCTGTTTTATCCCTCCTCCTAATACTCAGTGTTACTGGCTTTATGGATCAAGCAACTTGTCGAGACTCATTGGACTGTGATAGCTGTTTGTGCTGCAGTTGCATATTCATGACAGTTATGCTTTGTAGATGTCTGCAGTGGGTAATTTGGGATGTGAATGAAAACATTTGAAGATGATGAATAGACTCCTATGCATTACCTGACTGTACTTGGTGCCTCTATTCCCTTCTCCAACCTTTGTTTTGTTTTGTTTTGTGTTTTTTCATTGTATTATAATCTATTAAACAAATGCAAACACAATTATTAGTTGTGGTCTTAGTCCTGACCAAAATGCTGGACTGGCAGATTGACACTGCCAAAAATAATGACTCATGAACGAGTCTCCTTTAAAAATACGTCATCTTGATTGCGGATTATATACTTTTTCAGGCGGCTGAGGTCAATTTTGAGAGCAGACTTGTCACTGAAAGCACTTAACTGTTCCATTGTAAAATAAATAACAAAGGCTCTATTGTACAGACGTACCCTGATCTTTGCGACCCACACTCTGTAGTTCACTGAGGTCTACTGTTGTTAATGGAGTAAAGGAAAACAGATTGACAGAGCCTTTGAGGGGGGTGTTTCTCTCCTCTTCCCTCTCTGGGTGTTAATATCCTCTGTGTTCAATGCAGAAAGCAAGCACAGAGATAACTGACAGAGTAATTGAGTCACTTTACTCAAGTCAAGTTACTGTGAGTACATGCAAATGGAGTGTCACATTACAGCAACTCCCTGGTGGCTATCTGGGGCTGAACAGCAGCTCAGGACCCCCAGCTAAAAGGATCACAGTAAAACGAACAACCCACTTGAGAGCCTTTCAGCTCAGGCTTTTAGACAAAAGGCTGAAGTATAAAGACAAGAGCGAGGTCACATGAACATTTGTTGGACAAACAAATTCATCACATTTGGAGAAACTGAAAGTGTGACACTGACATGGTGCAGCTATGATGGAAAGCTTTCACGACCAACAGAGTTCTTACAAACCAGGACAAAACCTTCAAGTTCTGAGTGAAACTCCCTTCAGCAGTAAGGCTACTTCCTCTTTAAAATCTACTAACTCTCCTGTCTTACTACCAACCGATGGCCATTAGTTGAGATCTCAGAAGGCCGCAGCATCACTACAAGTAGGTGGAACAGCTTGCAGACTCTTCTGGGCCGCCCCAATAATATCAAACATTGTATGATGTTTAGGAGTCAAAATCTAGGTGATTATGATTATGATTACATCAGTACTTAGCCAGTGAGAGAGATGAGTTTACACATAGACGGAAGTGAATAAGAGGACTTTCGAAATGGCAACTGTTAAACAGCTACAAGCTGTATGGGTGTGTTGGACAGCTGAGACAGAGGTAACTCATAGCTGATATAGATAGCTGAAATGGATAAGTTCAGTGAACTTGCCACACTAATATTACTTGCTGCTCACCAATGTTACAGCAACATACACTTGGTGACCAGCTGTTGCATACAGTTGCTACATTTCCTGCATATTGGAACATGTTGACACTTGTTTTTGACAGAGCCAATTGTTCATTTTCATTATACCATGACCACAGTTGCAAGAGTGCAACAGCATTGCCTTTGAACTAGTTGGCCACAGATTTAACATTAGGATTTTAATACTGCTGTAGTCTGGGCTTGGCTTTAAGATGTGGTAGAACAGGAGATTGGTAGTATGCTGCTGATAAGTCTGCAGAAATGTTGCTGTCATGTTATGGACCAGAACCTTAACCACCATCTTGTGGGATCCATGCCACAAAAAAAAAGAGGTTGTTTTGAGAGCAAATGGAGGAACTACACAGTATCAGTTTGGTGTTCCTAAAAAATTGCTCTCTGAGTGTATAAAGTGCTGCCCCCAAGTGGGGGAAAGCTATTCCTGCTAATTAAATTAGATTAAATTAATGAAAAACAAAGATAATCATTGCCTGCAAACATGGCCACATGTGGCCTTGACTATCTGGAACACATACACAATCACCCCTTCCTGACTCCCTGTACTGTTCCTGTTGTTGCACTGAGGGCCACTTTTCCATATGGATAACCCCGGAGTTTCCATGTGCGCTCTAGCAGCTATTCAGTTGAATGGCTCAGTGTGGTGGCAGAGTGGAGGCAGGGGGTGAGAAGGGGCTGTAATCTCAGTCCACCACCCTGCCGACATGACTCTCTACAACATCCATTTATGAAACTGGGAAAGGGAGAATGTGAAGGTGTGTGGAGGGGTCGGGGGGCGGGGGCATCAGAGTCTCTGGGACAGATGAGGTGGAAAATAGAATCTGAGGCAACATAGTGACACAGTTGAAAAAGGGTGCATGTCAGACTGTGTACGCAATGGCTGTGTGGGTATAAAGGGGTGGACGCAAGAAAACCCCCACATGAAAAGAAAATTTAAATTAAGCGAAATTAAATCATCACAACATATGAAGCTACAGTGTTTGAGTCAGGTTGAGTCTCTGGCCATTATGTCTCATACAATTTGTGCTAACATTAATTATGTGACATTACAAGAATGGTATTGACAAGACATCAAGAATCTTCACCAGGAGGCACAAAGGTTTATGCTACGTTGAAAGTCAATGCAAAGCCAATGACAGGATCCCTCACCAGTTTCCCATCGATGAACACCAACCATTATGTTTAATGCGGAGCCTGAAGTGCAGCTACCAAGAATTAAGGTCTTTGAGAGGACACGTTAAATTCCACAAAGCTACATGTATAGGACTCAGTAGTGTAAGTAGAGATCTTCATGGGTCCACCCAGTTCTTGGTTTTCAAGACCCAACTTAGGACCCAAGCTGGGGCAAGACTAAATAGTTTTCATTCTATTCAGGTCCATCAGCGTCCTGTTCTGTTATTGCAGGTCATGGGAGTGTGCACAGCAATGTGTCTAATACCTGTGTGGATTCAGTGGGTCTCGTTCAGATCAGGTGTCTTCTTCTTGGAAAGAAATGTATTAATTCTTGATTTTGGTCGGTTTTCTATATTTTGTTCTAAAATCTTGTTCCCATAAATACCTCTACTCCAAGGAGGCCTATCTGTATTACCTCAAAACCTTCTCAGTATGGTGTCTTTCATTATGTCTTTATGAAGATGCTTACTTTGTCCTTGCAGAAAGTACTAATGGCATCACATGACTGGGTGAGGACCCTGCTTCCTGGTCAGACCTCAGCATTCTTTTCTCCTTAGCGGTGCAACATCACTTCCCCTCTTTTCTCTCTCCAAACATTGCTTGTGGCAACAGCAGTGCTCTAATTTGCCTGTTTGTGTGGGTGGCATCTTGAACAAGTCAGTGTTTTTGTCTTTGTGTTTGTCTCAATTAATTACCGTTGTTTGGGACAGACAGAGGGATAGACACACACACACACACACACACACACACACACACACACACACACACACACACACACACACACACACACACA
>JBBMJY010000025.1:22653192-22671949 GCA_037833715.1 Toxotes lorentzi
CACACACACACACACACACACACACACACACACACACACACACACACACACACACACACACACACACACACAGTTAGGAACAGGCTTTTGGCTCTGGGCTAAGTCATGTTTCACTCTGTCACATTTTGGTGGAGCAGACTAGGTTTTAGTCCTGCTCTCTAACATGATTATCTCATGCATTATTTTTTGTATTATTATGTATATAAATTATTTTTAACCTTTATCCACCTACAAGTCATACAACTCCACTAAAATTAAAATCTGAGGAGCAGCCACAGGCGCAGCAGTTTTTTTTCTTCGAGAAACTAATATAATATGCAAGGGGGCTGAAGCTAGGACATGTTCATCTTTTTACATGTTTACATTGAGCCTAGAAAAATGCACATAAAATAACTTGAGGCAGTTTTATTTAAATGTAGGTGATGCAAAAAAAATTGAGTATTTTTCCCTTTTAATTCTTTAGTAAGCACAGTAAGTGTAGGTTGGTATTCCAGAAATCATACCTTTAATCTATATCAGTAATTAAACTCTCTAATTTTTTTTTTCTATGACTACAGTTCAGCATGGACTCACCATTCCAACTTTAGAAGGTTAAAAAGGCAGAAACTGAAGAAATGTGCACAGAAAAAAAAGTTACAATTAGAATGCTGCTTGGCCTCAGATACTTTTTATGACTGAGCTTTAAAGTCAGCCTTCCAGAGTCCATGTTTTTAATCGGCAAAATCTACCATCTGCAAGAGCGCATGCTTGGTTTTAACTTTAAAGGACATATTTTTACTGGACAGCTGATATTGTATGTGTGCACTTGCTCATTATTATTATTTGCTTGGCTCCGCAAAACGTTTATTCAATACGTATGAGCTCATACACCGATCAGTCATAACATTATGACCACCTGCCTAATGTTGTGTTGGTCCCCCTTTTGCTGCCAAAACAGCCCTGACCCTTTGAGACATGGACTTGCTCAGATTTTCAAAATTATTTCAGTTTTAGCAACACAACCAAACTAAAATTAATGTTAAAATTTGATAGATTCAAAATAAGTGAATCACAAAGTGAACTGTAAGTAATGTACTACACATCTGTGTGCTTTAAGTCATGGAGCTGTGCTCAAACAAAATATTAAGTAACATTATTAATATGAATCTTAATAATATTATAGTAATAATAATACTATTCCTAGCCACATGCCGTCACTACACATATTTTGTTCATGCTCCGCCCTCTGAAAGACTTCCCTATTGGTGAACCCCTCTTGATGCTCCGCCTTGGCACCCTGAGGCAAACCTCTACCCACTGATTGGCACCCTGCCTCTCCACTTCAGCCGCCCAGCTGATGGACTCCACTCTCCTTGCACCCTCACTGCCAAACACCCCCGAGATGGCTTCACCACAGGCCTCGCTGTCCAGCACAGTGCCAGAGAGAGACCTAGGATGTCCTACCCTCCCATGGAGTTCATATTCCGTTATGCCAAGCTGGAGAGGGACATTCCTCAATTGCCCAAGCTGCTGGCAGTGAAGAATGGGCTATACTGCCTATCAACAGCTGGCAGTGGTCCTTGTGTCTGGGAGCGAGTCAGTGGATGATATCTGCTTGACTCCATCCTAGTCTTCCACGTTCACCTTTGTACAGTCTTACCTCAGAGACATAACCGCTAGTTTGGTGTCTCATTTGGTGCTGAGAGTGCTGTCTGAGGGATACTGACCCCATGGAGGCAGTATGGTAGGTATGTGTCCTTAGGACCCTTAGGTGAGTGGTGCCCAAGCTAGAGGACTAAGTTTTTCTCTTGCCCAGTCAGTTGCTGGCCTTTAGGGGTCTAGGTTGGAGTGCAGCTATCAACCCCTAACAGCCTTCACCTCGTTAGAGGGAAGTGCATGTACAAAACAGAAACAGTAGTAACCAGATGTAACTCCAGTTCTATGAATATGTGCATAGCCCTGTAACTGCAGGCTCAGCTGGGCCCCTTTTGTAGAGTATGTTCCTGAGTTCCAATGGCAGACGAGCAGCACATGCGTGTGCAGTAGCTACCTCCCAAGGGTTGCCAGATTAACAGGTCAGGCATCCCCCATTTCACTCTACATAATAATCTCTGCACAAACGTGACTCTGCATAGCTTTTAACCTAACACTATGAGGACTAACATTATGAGATCCTTTAAAATAAAAATGAGAGAAAATCCTGACAATCCTGACTATTATCCATTCCCAAATCTACTTATACAACCATTTCATTCAATTAAGAGTAATTTGTTTGCGGCATATCACTAAGCACTTGGAATTATTGGACTATTGGAATGAGATATTGAAATGAACCAAACCTTTAAAGTCCTTGTGAATTCATCAGTCAGAATACCAAGCAAGTACACATTTGAACAAACTGCCATAGGCCACCATTTCTTTCTTAATGCAGTAAACTCTGGGGTTGATTGAACCTAACCTCTCTACATGAAAATGTTGTTTAAGGTCTCAGCCCAGGAAATGAAGGTGTCTTTCCCAGCCATGCACCAGTGCTGTGACTGTATCGAGCTGTTGTGCATGTCCTTTGGTAGGGATGACTAACTCCTATTGATTTTCAACAGCGGCCTGTGAAAGCACTCATTTGAGTGATATTGAATCTGGGAAGAGGAAATTTGATAACAATTTCAGGCAAATTAAAATCTAGATTGTGGGAGTTCTCCGCTGCCATCCTCCCTCTCTTCCTCTCCTCTCTGATAAGACAACAACCTTGATGTAAACAAGGTCACATATTAAGAAGCCGTCTTTCCTGGAAATGAATTGGATTCATGTGACAATGTATCAATAGTGGCAGAATAGGGACAGAAGTGAAACAGGGGCAACCTCCAGGGGACAAACAGATAAACCCCATCCCAGCCTTCCTCAGATATATGGAGAGCCCTCTCAAGATGTGAAGAGTGGGCTAAGTGTGGGGAAGAAAAAAGCATGAGAGATATCCTTCATTTTCAAATTAACATCTGAGACGTGCCTGCTTTGTGATTCCAGCCCATGAGATGAAGGCTCTCCTTCACCACTCCGTATCTCACTGCAGAGACCCAGACACAAATATATTCAAATACAGACACACAAATGGATATATACTGTAGCTACACATCAGTGCACACACTTACTAACACACTTCCTGTCAGAGTGATAAGAATATGAGGGTGTACTCCACTCCTTTACAGATTGTAGGCCCAATTATGACCGACACAGATACAGGATGGACATCATATGCATATAAATGGACGAGGGAACCTAAAGGGAACATGGCTTTATGTCTCATAATGGGACAATCCCATTATACCTTTCTAATGGTGAAAAAGTTATTAAAGTACAATCACACCAACTGCCCTGCTTTCCTTCCACCCTTCACATTAATAATTCATTTGACATAGGTAATTCTCACCCCTCCTCTGCCATCTGTAATGTTTAACCTAAAGAATATAACGCCTTCTTACTTTATTCTCAATGGAAAATGGATATGTGTATAAAAAATTACATTGAGTCATGTCCATGCATTGATATTCATATTTCTGTTATACTTATTTTTAATTATTAAGATTTGTGGAAAAACATCAGAGCCTTTAACATAATATGTTTGTGCGCTCAAACTTTCCTCATAAAAAAATCACAGGAAAAAGAAAGCTGAGGTAAATTGTCTCTGTCTCTCTCTTGGCATTTTTTTCACTTTGGTTTGATTTCTCCCCTGAGAGATGGGCCTTTGTTTGATTGCCTCTTGATAATCCTGTGATAAAGTGTCTGCTGATCAAGAGATGTCCACTTTGTAATCTTTAAATCCACAGGTAATTATAGTGCAATCTACAGATAATCTAATCTCTTATCTTCCCCACAGGAGACGTAATGAGACATGGGAGGGATGGGAGAAAAACTTAAAGTGACAAAGTCAGGGGATGGGAAATGTGTGTCCCATGCGTATGATGGCATGTAGTTCTCCAGCAGTTTGAATAAAACTTTAGCAGTGATGGTCTGAAATTAGCTTTGGTTTGGTATCTTATACATTTGTTGTTTTACATTATTATGATGACAGCTTTATTATGCTGTCCCACATATAGAAATATCCAGTCTTACACGACTCCACAACATCACGTAAAGCAGATACAGGATACAGCAAATACATTTTTTGGAAAATGCTGAAAAATTTCTAAATATTCTTCATACATCTTAAATAATCAGATTTCAAAGTATGTGTGTAAACACAATCTCAAAAATCTCACATCAGAAAATTTCACATTTGTCATCATGTTTCAGTGAGTCAAATGAGTCATGTTTTTCACATAACTTCCTTTTAAAATGGCACTAAATATATGTATGGATTTACAGCTATGTTACTGTCACCCAGAGGTGTCATGGTATACTGGTTTAATGATATATATCAAAGTGAATTTTTAACTGACAGGGAAATCAGATGCATCAGAGTGAAAACAGTCATGCACTGAATCTAACACTGGATCTACACGGGTGATGGGCTGCACTCAAAATAATACTAAAACTTTTAAGAATCAAGCTGCTTTTTTTATGGTTTGATAAATTTGTTGTTGGTTCTTATGCAGACTCCTCCAGAGATTCACAGTGTTCGGTGAATCTTGTGATCAGACTGTTTAGTGTGACGTTTTTGGCCACAGCATTTGTAACGTAAAATTTGAGACTGGCACACGTCCAGTGTGAATAAACACCACCAAAATAAATAAATCCCAGTCTCTCAAGACAAGCACACAATCACAATGTCAGTGTCTCTCTCAAAGGATAAATTCCAGTTTGTTAAAAGTCTTGTTTGGCAGATCTATCCATCATTTTTTTTCACTTAATAACAAGAGTAACAATAAACAAAATCCTCGATTTCTTTTTGACGCCGTGGCCAACCTTACTAACAGCAGCTGTCTCTTTGCTGCTCGCTTTATGGCTTATTATTTTTTTCTGCAGTAAAATAGATGAGAGATAGCACAGGAAATTACTTCCCCATCTCCAGCTTTTTCTGCAGAACAAATTGAGCATTACGTTGAATCCCAGATCATCTCTGTTTTAATAAATGTTATCATTCAATCAATCACTGAAACTAAAACTGTGTCCAGTGTCTCTTCATAATTACGAACCAGTCTCTAACCTTCCATTACTAAGTACTAGACAGAGTTGTGTCTCAGCAGCTTTCAGTCCACTTATCTGAGAATAAGCTTTTTGAACCTTTTCAGTTTGCATGGCCTTTTACTCCACTGAAACTGCACTTACTAAAGTGGTAAAGAATCTTCTTCTCAGTAGGGGTTCAGATTTCACATCTGTGATTCACTGATCACTGTATACACCTCTTGGCCAAATAATATGCGAATACTCATTATTACATGACTGTCTCACCCAATGCTCATGGGGCAGACCACACCCATCTTCAAACTCAACTTTCATTTTGCTCTCAGCTACACACCTGTAAAGTTTTGTGGCTGCACCTTGCACTGTTAAGAAGCCACTGTGATGAAAATGTCTGTCCACAGACAGAAAGACAGACATATAAACACCGGCCAAAGTCATCAAAACCATGTCCATGGTCAAAACCATGTCTCCAGGTCCACAAAGACTCACAAGGTGAAAAAATACCAGCCACACTGATGCAGCTGGTAATAAACTGAGATTTTCAGAGTGGCTGAGTGGCCTATGGCCTTTCACACCTCATTATATATGAATTACATGTAACACACATGAGTCCACACAAGAGACTACAGAATGATAAAAGTAGGCCTACATTTGACCCAAAGCTGAATTTCACACATCCCTGATTAGATGTAATTTGAAGTAAACAGTTTGAAAACTCATCAGCATTTTTATGTGAGAACATCCTGTAATCTTAAAAAATGCTTTCTGACCTAAATGAGTATTGTGGGTCAAGTTCATTTTAGGAAAGTCACAGGAAAGATACATGGAATAGTTTTGAGGGTTTTTTTCTTTGCCATTAAATGTGTTTCCCTTTCTTTTGTCATTTTCATGCTCCGTTAACAAAATGTGTAAAAAGGAGCTTGATGACTCTGTAATGATGTGAGGATGCACTTACTGGCTTAAATTAATGAGGGGTTTCAAGAGGAGCTTTTTACCTCACACGACAAACACCAGCGCCGAGTTTCCCTCCGTGACTGTGACTAAGTTGAAGCCTGCACCTTTAAAAGCTGCTTCTCATCCAAAGCCATTTGCGGCTAGTGTAGCTCCTCATTTGTTAAAATGAGCACCCTGATGATTGCCATCAGTGGTGAAGTGATTGAGCTGAGTGAATCTAAGGTAGAGAAACTATGTGGCCAATGTGGAGGGAATGAGCCGAACAAATTGAATTGAAAAGGGGGGCACATATAAAAACAGCAATAAAAGAGAATAAAAGGAAAAGAAAAAGCAGAGCAAAAAAAAGAAAAGAAGAGTAAAGCATACGACTTACCAGAAACACACGTTGATTAAGCATGCATGCCCCAAACAGTCTAGAGCTGTTTTCTTGTATGATCTACAGACAATGTCCAAAGAATCAGGAGCAGAGATTGTTTGGAGTTGCCCTTTCACACATGTAGCACACAGCAGGAGAATGTCTGTGTCAGACACATTCTCACCTGGTTTAGGTGGTGCCTTGAGAAAGCATGAAGAAGGCAGGACATGATGCAAAAGACATGCTGCAGAAGTCGCAGTGTCTTGCTGTGCTTTGAATTTGCCTGATGATTTCGTCGGCAGCCCTTACTGACAACAGTTACCGAATCTTGTCGTCTCTCCAGTCAGACATTTTTGTTGTGTCTTTTGTTTGTGTCTTCATGTAAACAACCCTTACTTCTTCAGCCTTGGATTCTTCCAGTTTCGCACCAGTTGCATGGTAGAAATGTCATCAACATGGTCATTCACTCGCTCTGAATTCTCAAGACTATGACCTGCTCTATTCATACACTGTGTTCTCACATACGGGTTCTCTTGGTTAATGGCTGGATAAGTTCAGGGTTGCAGTGCATGTGTGAATGAATTATAGGATAATACAATGTACAACAGAGTATGTAATTTCAGGACTCATATATCATCTTTCTAGATCAGATGTCACAAAGTAATTCTTAATAAAAAGGTGAAAGGGAGACAAAACAAATGCAGACACAGACCTCTAAAAGGAATAAATAACATGGAGAGGAAAAAAAACACTACTCAAAACAAGTCTAAAAAGATGGGTCATGATCTAATTTTTAAAGATGTCCACTGTGTACATAGACCTAAAGTCCAGTGGTAAAGAATTCCAATGTTTAGGATCTACAATCTCAATGCAATATGTTTTGAGCCTTGAGCAAGGAGCAAGCAACAAAACCAGATCAGTGGTATGGTTATCTGACAAATGATGCCCCAACCAAAGATAAAAAAAACTTATTTCCACAGGATCAGTAGTCCATAATTTTAAACTGGTTAAGTGGGGATGGGGGAGGCATGGCCTTTTTTTCTGCTTCTAAAGGGGGCAAAGACAGTTATGGATGTACTATAGAAAAGGTAAAGTTCATTACATTTTGATGTTCAAGTTGAACAAATGCCCTGTTTGTTTGAGATCTGTCCTCTGAATAACAGTGACCAGGGACTTCAGTCCAGTGCTGGTACAGTGTGACTCCAACTGGAAAATACATAGTAGCTGAATGAATACATTAGTAGTCAGAGCAGAAACCTGCTTTTCACTGCACTGTTAAAATTAGAACTCTGCTTGATCCTGCCCTCCAAGCATGTTTAAAAAATGCAAAAGAAGACTGGGTCCAAATGACTCTAAAAGGCATGGGGTCGCTGCTACATAATATGTGACACAGAGATTGTGGAGGACACTGACTGACCACTGCTCAGTGTGGCACGTATAGTGACATAGACATAGATGTAGTCAGAGCTAACCAGCCAAGAGAAGCTACTGTACTGTCAGTCTCTGCTGGAAAGACAGGGAGGCTGGCACTGACAGTCAGCAGAAGCACATTTATACCAGTTTGAGAGTTTCTGTGTGTGTGCCTGTCTTACAGCCAGGCTACCAGCTCTCCTAGAAGAGGCAGCAGAAACAAAACAATGATGAAATTGACATATCACCACCTTTTAAGCTAATATGGGGAACTTGTTAGCGAACTGCTGAGCTGTAGTGGGATTTTAAAGCTTCTTCACTGAAAACAGCTGACTGCCGCAGCTTAAATCGATAAAGTGAACAGTGAACCAAAATAAGTTGATACACTGTTATTATAAAACTATCGATATAACTCTCCTAACGTATGGTTACAGTTAATCAATTAAAACAGTTAAGGAGAGATAAAGACTGTGGTTTTAGTACATGAAAAAGTCAACGTTAATTTCCCATCAGAGGTGCTTTCATCTACTGATTCACAACTTTGAAAATAGTTTCAATAAAGTTTTGAACCACAAAAGGACTAGATGACAGTGAATACATCTTGAAGATGCAATGCTGCATTTGAGAAGAGCCACATTTGAGACGAATCTATTCCATGGTCTTAAAATCCACAGACAGAGGCTGTGATTTGCAGCAGTTTGTGCTGCACCTTCATGCACTGTATGTTATAACAAAACGTATTTTATATTTCAGCCGAGAAAATCAGGGAAAAGCAGACCGAAACTAAATACCTGCTCACCAGCTATGTCACCTGTGAGAACCAAAAAAAAGTTTTGTGTGATCTCCCACCCGACCGCTCCATGTGTCTGTTCAACAGGCACCGAAGATGTTACCAATATCACGTCTCGCACAAAACATTTGACATCTTTCATTTATTCAGTGGCGGCGTTGTGCGGCTTATCAGATTAATCCTCAAAGTATTTTATCTTGTTTTACCCCCAAACGTGGTTGTGAAGCAGCGGACGCGGTGATGGGGAGGGGGGTCCCTGTGCATGTGAATGGACTGTTGCTATGCTATTGCATGGCTAGCTTGCGGCGTGGGGGAGTCTGAGCCAAGCTCTAACACTCTTAATAATTTACAGTGGAATTAAAAATTAAAGCAAATATACAAGAGAGTTTGTCAGCAAACTGAAGGAGGGTCACGGCTTTGCTCTTCACAAATTCTCGTGCATTATTCAAAAAACGTGATTGTGGCTTAATTAAACATTTAACACAAGCTTTTTCCTTACTGGTGGTATATGCTTATGGGCGTTACGTCGCCCCTCTTCTCTCCCGGTGAAAGCGTGGCGAGGGTGGTAGATGACTGAGCCATGGCCTACACAACACTTTACAGCTCTCTGTTCTCGCCGTTCCGCTCCTGAATGACAGACTTTGCAGATGCAGTTCATTTTGAATGTAGGTGTTTAAGAGTAGAGCCCTCTCTCCATTCTCTGAATGATCTCAGACAATTACAGGAGCTGCTGTGCACAGTTCCCCATTCGTATCAGATGATGAGAACCCTTTCATACTCCATTTCAAATCTTTTGATTTATTTTATTTTTTAATTCATTTATCTATTTTCTTTTCTTCATTACATTCTGCATGTTTTGGCGTTACATTCTATTTCTTTGATCGTGCTCTCTTTGCTGTCACCTATACAAAAGTATAAGACAAACGGTTCGACAGCCTACATTCCTTCCCCGTAGCGGTTCGGTTTATGTGCCTTTCGCTCATCTGTTAAGCTGCTAGTCCAGATTTCATTTCCTATTTTAGAAATGCTGTTTGAGCATCTGCCTTTGGAAAGAAATGAAAAGTCTTGTGCAATAGGTAAATCAACTAAAACGACCCAGTTTTGCTAAAAAGGCCGTTATGCACTAAGATGATTTGAGGATTTCTCCTTTGACAACAAGGATTCCAGGATGTTTACAGATTAAGGGGGGGGGATCATTTTCTAAATGCATCTCTGTTCTCTAAGGCGGTAATAATCCAAGATGTTCTTGTGACGCCTTTTAGCGGTTTGATGAGTAAGATTGTGCTGGATGTGTTTTTGTTCTGCTTCTCTCCTCTTTTTTCCCCTCTCACTAGAGATGATGCTTATTTGTTTTAACATTTGCAGACCCACTGCTGTGATTTCTGTATTTTCAGTTATGGGAAAAAAAAAAACACTTTTCAAAACTTTATATCTTTTCACACAAAAAATACATAGTGTAGATGCATGTCAAACAATGCAGCTAGTTTCCTCACTGAGTGTAAAAGGCTTAAAATAATAATAATAAAAAAAGACTGTTATTCCTAAAATAGTTTGGAGCTCTCATTTCCCTTCATTGTGTCATAGCCAACCTCCGTCAAGTGGGACATGAGTTTGTAAAGCACTCTGCTGAGACTGTGGCAAAATGAATATTAGTTTTAATCTGATGATCTGCTGCCATCAAGGGAACAATTTATTTGCAAAATGCTAACAAGCTGCAAATTTAATGAGAATTTTTAGAAACTGCTGGTGTGGAGCTGTTGTCTGACTGAGCCAGCTCCAGGTCATTCCTCACCTTGTCTTTGGCATCATGTGGTAGTATACTGTGAAATTTGTGATGTTTCACTGTCAAGGGATCAGTCATTAGGTGGGGTCTGTGCTGCCATAGAAAAGGTAAAGCATGCAACCTCAAAAGCTGTGATGGTAAAATGAAGGGTGTGTGAGACAAACCTTATGTCAGCTGCTCCATCATGGGAGTATCATTAGTTGTGCAGGCATTTTGACCTGATGATGGCAGAAGTCATCAAAACCACGCGACTGGCAGAGCTGAAAATGGAGAAATGATCGAGTGGTTAAGGTGCAACAAATGAACAACAAAACCCTGACACTACACTTAACCGATGAAAACACTTTTACATGTCAACTCAAATTCAATAGTTCCTGAAAAAACAAACAAACCTTAAACCTTAAACCTTAAAAACCTTATAACCGGATTGAAGTCGCCATGTCTACAACCTCAAGACAATCTTGACAAACAGAAACAAATCTGTCCGGACTGTCCAGAGTACAGTCAAGGATGTCTTGTCCTAGTGATTTGTTGCTTGTGGTCTGTTGAGGTTACCATAAAGGGGGATGCTGATGGTGACCTTGACTCCTTCAGGGCAGTTCTGGCAGTTTTCCATTGAAGGACTTTCTCATAAATTCTTTTTTTGCTGGAATACTTTAATAGTTTCATTCTAGGAGGCATATCTCTCTTCACATCTGTTGTTGGTGTTTTGTGTGTCATTTCATGTGCGTTGAGTGTATTACAGCCATGTTGCAGTTGGATGTCACAACACTGATGGAAAGTTGAGTGACTGTGCTAAGCTGAGGAGACTGTCTTGCCGATGACGAGACAGCCTGTTGTGTTGATCTGGCATCTGAGAAGTTTTTTTTGTGGCCTTAGACGAGAGGAAAAGCCTGGCGACCAACAGACTGTGGAAAAGTCACACTCCAGCTTCCCTCTGGAGAACCGGCTGGCATCCTTCTCTGATTGGCAAGCAGAAAAGGAATAACCCCCCCACTTGATTGCAGAGGACCCTCACTGCACGGCTGACTGGAAAATGTCCATAAGGCAGCGCTCATCAATAATGAAGGGATAACACACAACCCAGCAGACTGGTTCTAAAACAAAAGCTTGTGTCTTTGTGGGTGCATGTGTGAGTGTTCTTCTCCTTGTCTGCAACAACTATCTTGAGTTTAGACATTTCATTGATCCTTATTCCTTAACAACTGCTATGGAAGAAGGATTCACCATTAAAGGAAATTTACATGCTTTTGCAACCTGAGTCTAATTTTGGAACTTCAGCCATCACTTTTATCAGTAATGAATAAATTTATGCAACAGCTTAGCTTAATTGTAATAATATCGTAATAATATATGACCTGTGCTGGGGCCTGTGCACATACTCCAAAAAGAATATCTTGTTTTAAATCTTTTTTTTTTTTTTTTAATTTCCTTTTTTAAAAATATTCTCTCAGGCACTTCCCATTAGCATTAGATTAATAAACCTTAGTCAGTACTTTGTTCATTAAGGTTTCATTTGTGTTGCAGTCTATATAAAAATCTGTGAAGTGCCCATCAATGGCTCATGTAGAAGCCTAATTTTGATAATGTAGTTTTGTATCATTTTATTTGTGATCATCTACTTTTCATTTCAACCTTTTTTTCTAAAGAACTTTGTCAAATCTGTTTTAATAATTATAAACTCAATCACTGATTATCTTTCTTATGTTTAATGATGGTAACTGAGATATTACTGGTTCAGTCCAGGACATACAATGATGAATTAAGGACACAGTTGTTATAAATAGCCAACTGTGTAATGGTTGTGTGTAATGATGGCACCGTTGGAGAACCTCTTCAGTGTGATACAATCTGTGAAATAGTGCTAGGTAAGGTATTGATATGCAAACAGCTGATTAACAGTCTATCAGTATTCACTGATGTATTCAAAATATTCATACTACAGCATTAAAATTCAGCTGGACTTAAGTCGGATCGCTTGATCTTAGAAATGTCTTGAAACAAGTTGAGTGATTCTTGTATTAAAAGGCTGCTCCCGACCATCAGCTGTCTTATTTTTCAGATTTGTCTCTGTAGTTTTATATACAACATACATTTTCTAATGTCTTGCCTATGCCTTTAAGCCTGTTTTAAGGTCAAATGATGTTTTGTAGTGGCCTGACTTTAAGCCAGTTCTCAAGAGATCTTGTCTTAACCCATCGGCATTGATATGTTTGGTTTGACACGAGTCTCTTTAATAATTCTAATTATTGTTAGCGAGGCTGAGTACAGATCTTTTCAGGTTAAGTTATGACTGGGATACAAGCATAGACAAAACACATTTATAACTAATAGCCACAAACAATAGACACAGCCAAACAAACTAGGCTCACAAATGCTAGCCACTAACAGCATGCGGTGCATTCTTCTCCATGGGACTGACTGTTTACACTCCTCACTCCTCCGGAAAGCCCCGTCTTCCTCTCAGGTTCCATCTCAGCCCCCCCTACTGTCCTCCCTCAGCATCAGCACCTTCACCCCTTCATCTCCCTGTTCACTCTGATGTCACAGACAGGGTTTCCATTCCACATGGCATTTTTTAAAAAAGGTAAACAAAAACAATTATCTTTACATACTTTTATGTAACTTACTTCTTTACATGCCACTAGAGTATTCCCTGGTGTAAACTTGCTAAAGTTGACACCAGTTTTTAGGTTGTATGTCTAAAACAGATGGTACAGATCCCCCGTCCATCAGCCATCCAAGCAGAATGCCATCTTCTTAACTGAATTCTCTGAGTTTTTATCATCAGTTGTTTTAAACTTCGACCAAATTTTAATCTCTGGGGATTTTCATTTTCATGTGGACATCAAATCCAGTCCCAGAGCCGCTGAATTTATTGGAACTATGTGCTCTCTTAATTTTACTCAGCATGTTGCTCACCCCAACTCACAACTGTGACAATATATCGGACTTTTTTTCTTTTTTTTTTTTTTACACACTAGAACATGTGTAGTACCTCTGACATTTCTGAGTACTCTTATTCTGAAAAAAATACATTTTCCTTTAACAATTTCCTTTAACTTTAGGTTTATCTTATTATTCTTGCAACTAAAGTCAAGAGGGTAAAGCTTAGTTTAGGGAGAACAAAACTAAGGGAGTTAACTGTGGGATACTGATCACTGTTTGGTTTCAATCATCTGTTCTCTTAGTGAAACACTTCTGGATCCTGTAAAGCAGGTAAGGAATATGATGCAGCTAAGATTCCCTCTGTTTCACACACTTGCAGCTCTTCCTCTGCTGCAGTAGATGGATACTCAGGTTTAAATGTTGCAGAACAGTGTTCCAGGCTGTGTGAGTGCACCTTCAATGCACGTGTTTGTTTTAATTCTGCGCCTCAGGCTCAGTACAGTAAACTACTGAGGCTTTATGCGTCTGTTCAGCTCAATAGTTGTGAAAGCGCTACCTGCTTCCATCAGCACATTCAGCCACTCTTTTTTAAATGAGGTTCTATAGTTAAACATGTTTCACACTGCTTGCACTGCTGGTGACGCGCTGACAGCTTGTCTAAGTTACGAATTCAAATAAAACTTTAAAAACGTGGGCATCCATCTGGGGAAAATGTAAATGTAGCATATCACTGCTTTGTCATTCCAATAAAAACAACTTTATACTGACGTGACAAGGAGGAGGGAAAAAAGGAGTAATTGGAAACAAAGTGATTTCACACTTACATCCCAAATGTGTACAAACACGGCACTGTAACAACAACACACTGGACTGCTACAGTACTGTAGTTTATTACTGGCTGGATCAAAAACACAAGATTTAGGAAGATATATGATATATGGCTCAGTAATAATAATATAGCATCTCTGCATTATCACCATATACAGAACAGTACTTTAGTCCTGACAGTGTCATGTTTTCAGCTTTATAGATGGTGATATTTATTACATATTCATTGAATGTTTTAGGTACAGTGTAGTGTTTTTTTCTAAACTGAACCAGCTTCCTGAACCCAAGTCCACCACGTAACCTTAAAGAGAAAAACGTTTAATGCATCCAAAACTCATGACTGCTGGGTTTTTACATGTTGTGTATCAGTTAATTTATTCAACAGTAGACCCCACCACCCACCTGCCCTGAGGTAACCAAAGCCTTTCCCGACCTCCAGCCACCTGACTCCTCCTCACACACCTACACTCCTAATCCTTATTCCCCATTAATACTTATAACAGGGGCCAAAAAGGTGGACCTGCCTCCAAGAGTGGAGTCACAGAAGCCAGCTCCCCACTTTGTTGGTCCCTTTCCAATCTCCAAGGTCATCGACCCTGGAGCACCCCGCCTCTGTCTCCCTAGGAACAAGAGGATCCAGCTCACATTCCATATCTTCCATGTCAAGCAAAGGCCTCTGGTGCCCACCTTCCAGGCTCCCTCCACCCATGGCCCAGACCTGCTCATTGATGAGATCATGCTGATGAGGGAGGGGCCTCCAGTACCTGGCAGCCTGGAAATCTATCACATTTTTTTGCAACCTGCATGAATCTCTGGAATCAAACACTGTAGCCAAGCCCCTGATTAATAAAACTGATTCCTCTGCTGCTCAAACTTTCTTGTTCTTAAGTTGGTTTAGTTGCTTGACCTGTTGCACCACATTTGATAAGAGGCATCTTGAAATCAGCAATTTTATTCATCAGTTATGTAATGGACTAAATTTATCTACGATCCAGTGAATCAGACAAGGAGCAGCAGCAACAAAACCAGCAGGGACAAACTACAGACACAAGGACAAAAAGCCATCTAAATCATCCAGGAGTTCACATAAGAAGTATCACAATGTGAGAGCAACAAAAATTAAACGACTAACATTTGAATATACACTTTCATCAAAAGACTCTGACAAAAACTAAATCAAAATCAGGAGTTCCTCTTGGCTGTAAAACCTAAAATCCTCTCTTCATTGGTGTCATTCTCTTTTACTCTGTGCAGCTGTAGATTCAAATTCACATGACAGCACTTAGATCATGCTGCAACCAACACTGCACTTTGAAAACAAAATGAAAACAACCCTGTTTTGGACAGAGCCCTTTTGATGGGGAATCTTAAAAACAGTGACTTCAAACAGAGACAGTGGCTCAGGGAGACCCTGACCTCTTGGGCATCTGGGCTCATGGCCAGTATAGGCCTGTTTGATAATCCATCCATGCCTCTGCACTGTACTGTGCACCTCACCTTGTGGCGAACACGGCTCATATCACCGATGATGTGCAGAGAGCCTAAAGGGGAGACAACATATTTAAGCAATAAATCTTTTTAATCTTCTATTCTTTTCTACTTTATCGTTTTATCGCTGTTTTCCAAGATCCTGCACTGTCAAAAACTGAGGAGATATTTAGGCAGATGCACACAGAGACACTGAGGTGCATCTATCTGAGCTGAATGTTCTTTGGTCCTTTTTCATAAAGCAGCACTTTGCCCCAGACACAAATACACAAAAACACAATCTTTCACTGCATTCCCAGGTGGGGGGGGGTTCAGGATTCAGGTGGGTCTGCTGCTTAAAATAATATTACAGACGACAGAAGAGGGAGTTAAGGGAATCGTAATTAGCTCCCTCGTCCTAAAACATGTGAAAAGCCCAGTTGAGGCCTAGCTGTATTTAAAGGTGGCGAGTGAATGACAGCTTTTGTTCTCTTCCCAGTATCTAGAGGAGGGTGTCCGCTGAGGGGAAGGTTTCATCACTGAAAGGACATGACAGAGTGAAGAGAGAGAGAGAGAGAGAGAGAGAGAGAGAGAGAGAGAGAGAGAGAGCTAAAAGCTTTACATCACACATGCTGGCTAAATTTGAAAGTGTGAAATGTCATCACGCAAGGATGATAAAATATGTACATAAAAACCACAGAACAAATCACTCTCATCATAAAACCGGCACAGGGATTTGAATCTTGGGGGCATTTAGGACACTCTGTAAAACCGAGCATTTAAGATTCTTGTGAGAACTTTTGTTATCTTTAAAAACACTCATTTAACCGTAATCTCCTCGTATATCTTAATTAAATGCATTTGAGGGTCATTTCTCCAACATTTAATTGTTTCTCTGCTTCATTTGCATGTGAGTGATCCCCTCCAGAGCGGTCTGACATCACAGCAGAGGACACATTGCTTCCGGCACTGAATGCTGCGATTGGCTCACCCACCCGTGGGGGAACAACACTTTCTGATTGGCTGGTCCAGCCAAGGGTCAACAGTTGTGATATCCAAGGTCAGGCTCAGCATGCCACTTCAAGTCTTTCTTGGTTTTTTTTCCCTTCCTGGAGCTGATCAGACTTTAGGAATATTCATTAAATGCAAAAAAAAAAAAAAAAAAACCCAAACCACATAGATTCTTTAAAGCCCACGCCATTTCAGGCTGCAGATTTAACTGATATGGTAATGAGGCAGGATTTAGTCGCTGGACGTCCTTGCTTTTCCCCACAAGAAATTCTTGTTTGAAGACGTCTTTTTCTCCCCTCAGGAACATGCGTCACACAGATAGGTGTCTGACTCAGACAGGCTGGAGATGAACCTGCGTTGCTTGTACTGAAGTGTGTAAAATCAGTGACAGTGATGTTTTGAATTACTTTACTTTAATAAGCAAATGACAAAAGGCTGCTAATAGTACAAAAATACACAAAAAAAAGTTCTCTTCACGTTTTACTAAATGGTTATTTTTGTTGCTGCTGAGACCCTCAGTATAATACAGTGACAGCTGTAGGAGTAACATTAGTTACATTACATCACATTAAATTAATATGGCAGAAGTAACTCAAAGGGCATTCAAACTACATAGGACGAAGAGCTAGATACCACCCAAAACTGGAAGTCAACCCCATTTTAATAAATAAGTAAAAGCATGTTCAATACAATGTCTGTTTTTTTTGTTCTTTTAAACAAAGCAGAAGTAAGTGCTAGCAAGGATTGTTGAGACAGTCTGATTAGTCTACTTTTATCTGTACTAAAGTAGATATTCATCTTCATCTTGCATGACAATCTACATATTGTTTCATTATTCATCCCGTGAACGATAAGAAACCAAACAATAAAAACAAAATATGTAAATGCATTACTGTAAATGTAACTCCATAAAAAGTGAGGAATGTATTTCTAAAAATGATTTGAAATAATGTTAAATATTTCAAGAGTATTCAAAATATACTTAAAGAGTTTAGTGCCAGGTACATGGGATTAATAAAACTACTGGCATGCCCTTTTATTCTTTGTTTCACTGATGTGTGATCTTTTATAGATGTTTTTCTTTGCACAGAGGCACCTGTACCATCTCCAAGAGGGAAGGAGCTGAGAGTGATGATCCGGGCAGTGGTATGAGTGAGCCATTTGTGCAAAAGCTTCATCATAGTGATCGTCTAATGGGAATGATTTACAGCCACACACTGCACTGACCTACGGTCAAGTATTTGAACCAGGACACAATGTTGAAAGTAACCTTTATACACGACACAAAATGTATTGACTCAAACAGTTCAAAAGAAAGACTCTGTCTCTTGATTTTTCATAAATGTAATCCATATTCTCAGAAAAGGAAGACATTTGAAGGAGCTCACTCGCTCTGCCTCCTGGCTGTTGACCGTCACAGGCTTAAAATAAGGGCTTTGGCAGGGTGTTCTTACTGCTGTCTGTAAACATCTCTTTGGTTTTAGACATGGTTAACAAAAGATGACTGCTGGCAAACCACTTTGTTAGCAGTCAGTGTAGGCACTCAAGGAATTTGAGTGAGAGCAATGATCTGGAAGTCATTCATGTCCCTTGCGCTCGCATTCTTCGGGATGAAAACAACAGCTGAATTTTTCTAGATTAGTGGGATAAAACTACTGTTGAAAAGCAACTGGAAGAGTCTGGTTGGTACATTCCCCAGCTGCACAGCACACTCTGAGGATCCTAACTCATCAGGTTCTGGAGAATTCCAGGAATGGATCTCCTTTAGTGCAGCCACCACTTCATTTGGTGTCAGATGTAATGGCTTTTCCATGCTTGTGCAGACAGGCTTATGGTATGGTGGTTATGATTAAAATGCACAAAGAAAGATGCTTCTCAGACTTTACTAGAGCTCTTCCTCCACTTTGCTCTTATAAAGGAATTAAATTCCTTAGTTTGGATGTTGTTTCCTTATTCAAGGCAGTGGGAGGCTGTCATGCCAAGTATTCCCCAGACCAAAACACCATCACCAGCCTGGAGTGGTCCATGGATTCATCAGACCAGGCCACATTTTTCCAGTCTTCAGCTGCTGGTTTTGTAGAGTCTGTGTCCACTGCAGCCTCAGATCTCTGTTCTTGGCTGACAGGACTGGAACCTGACATGGTCTCTGCTGTTGTGGTCCATCCACCTCAAG
>JBBMJY010000025.1:22671957-22697982 GCA_037833715.1 Toxotes lorentzi
AACAAGGTGTTTCTGTCCTCAGAGCTGCTGCTTCACTGGATGGTTTTTGTTTTTGGCTCCAGTCTGAGTTAAACTCTTGAGGCTGTTGTGTGTGAAAATCTCAGGAGATCAGCAGTTTCAGAAACACCCAAACCAAATAACTGCATAAATATGTGGGTGTACAGGTGTTCCTAATAAAGTGCTTGGTGAGTGTATATCATGAATAGCAGCACTGAATATTTCCAAGACAAAGACTGGCTACAGGTGTGAATGCATCCATCTTTTTCCTCAGTGGTGCAAACTGGTAGTTTCCCCAGCAATGTCAAATATTTTCCCTGACTTTTGAGATCACAGGAGGCTGAATAGCATACTATATAATTGAGTGACCACACATCAGAGTTATGCAACAGCACAACAGTTGGCCATGTTATTGGCTTGTATTTTTTATTTCCTGGTAAAAAGGTTATTGTCTCACAGTGGCCATCAAACTCTGAGTGACTACAGGAATGAGAGGCAGCCGCCTCTACTTCACATCCCCTCATACTGCAGACAGTACAGTATAGTTTTCATAGATATGTGACAAAAGCATAAAACCATTATAAACCTTGACCACAAGGCTTTTTGCTCTGCTTCAGTGACGTACTACACAATGACAAAGAAAAGGATGTGACATCATATCCCAAGGCGCATCCACTTACTTCTGCAAAGCTGTGTGTAAAACAAGCGCCCCCTACTGACTTTATTGTAACACATGCAACAGTGCGAAATTCACAAGCACTGTACGGTTTTAGGCAACTTATAAGAAAATACAAAATTAATGAAGTAAAGATTTTGCAGAGTCAAGTTGTTTGTGTGCATATAGAAGATAAGAAGAGATATAGTCCAAGCACACACAAGTCCCCAGCAAAGTTAAAACCAAACCTATGCACGTACATTGCCCACTGGTTTCACATTTCCTGTTTGTCTCCATCTCTGCTGTTATTACAGGCAAATAAATGAATAAATATAACTAAATAAAAATAAAACAAGACTGAGTCTACAGCCATGCTGGGAACCCTGATGCAGGAGCACTTTAACAATAAT
This sequence comes from Toxotes lorentzi, assembly GCA_037833715.1. NCBI lineage: Eukaryota > Metazoa > Chordata > Actinopteri > Toxotidae > Toxotes > Toxotes lorentzi. Next base: position 22,673,020 of record JBBMJY010000025.1, read on the forward strand.
GGTGATAATCATTTTTAAATATAGCAGAAACATAAAATATAGAACATGTAAGATATAAATATATAAAAGAAAAATAATTTAAAGTTAACAGAAAAGCTATTAGTAAGTAAAAGTCAGTTTTAAGAAGACAATACTGAGTTCACCTGCTGAGGGGCCCAGACAGCAAAGGTCCATTCACTTTTAGTGACAGTGTCAAGATTTTGTAGCTGTTATTCGGACCCTGCCAGAGGTCGATCAGTGAGCAGTGATCAGAGTCGCAGGGTGTTAGCAAACCAGAGATATAAACAGGAGCCAGACCATTCAATGATTTAAAAATAAGCAGTAAAGTCTTAAAATCAATTCAAAAACTCGCCAGTGTATGGCAGCGGGGATTGCTGTGATTTGGCCACTTCTCTGAGAATGTGTTAAAAGCCTGGCTGCCAATCCATTGTTCATTTAAAAATAGGGATCAGTCCTGATTTAAAGGTAATATGTGCAGAGATTGAAAATTTCAGATGTCATAATTTGATCTGAAAGCATCACACGCACTGCACCAATTTATTTTTCAAAGAAAAAATATATGCCAAAACAATTTGAAAGATGCTAAAATTATGTGAAATTCTCACAAATAGAGGCTTTTTCAGGTGTAATATCTTCTCAACAGCACTGCTGTTTTTTCCACTGTGCTTTCTTTTGTTTACAAGCAGGTGTGTACACTTTATTGATGTCATCACACTGGATTTCTGAGTATTTAAATTCTCCAAATTCAAACATTTGCTTGTCTCTGACATTTTGAACCACTAACATGCAGTTTTCCAGAGCAGGTTTAAGTTTGAAATCTTTTACTAAACCAAAAGTCAATACCCCAGATATCCCACCATAGAAAAGCCATTTCAAGGAGAAAAGTGATAGGTCCGCTTAGTACAAAGAGAGACGAGTCAGAGCTCTCTCTCTCTATCAGAAATAAATAAATAACAATTTCCAGGATATTGCATATGATTCTCAGGCACCAAGGAGGTGCTATATATATGCAGGAGATTCCTGGAACTTCTTGGAGAGGTGGGAGAAGCAACAGTCCCAGAAGCAACAGTCCCTGCCAGCATGACGAGTAAGGTATATGTGTTACATGTTCTCACAAAGCTGAGGAACTGATAGCACAGCTCTTGGTATTGTTAATTGGCCCACTAATTGGAGCAATTCATTAGTTCAGAATGCACGGAGAGAAACCAGGGAACACTCACTCACTGAACTCCTCGCTAAATATATTCTCCCCTGTCTCCAGTCTACCATATTTAATGTGACACTAGCACTTTATTGCAGATATAAACAAATTGGCCCAGGGGAATTATGCTGCAGCTTCTATGCAGAGTCGTCTGTTAGCACAGATATGATATGGGAAAGACTGAGCCAAAGAGAGTTGGTGTTTTTTGTTTTTTTTCTCTAAGTAGTGCATAAAGTAGGTCATGAATTTCAAAAGTGCAGATTACCATTTTCACACTCAATCCCATTAATCAACACTTCCACCATTGAGTCCCACCAGAGAAAACAATGAATAAGAGCATGTTACTTTGGAATTAATCTATTAATCAAACGGCGCATGAAGAAGTACCTGTGACACAGCATCGGCGGTGGGACAGAATACAGTGGGCTGTGGTAATGAGCAAAATACATCCCTACCTTCCTTATCTGGGAAACGCTAGTGAAGGTTTTATTAAGGATAAGGATTGTGAATCCTGACTGACTGAAAATAGAGACTTACTATCACGCTGTAGAAAAAATAGGTAGAGGTCGTAAGTGAAATTACTGATTTCAAGGTGTGACAATGAGGCATGTGGTTCCCCTGTGCTCCACCACAATTTAGCCCAATTTGGATCTGATTTAAGAATAACCCATAGTTATTTGTTGCCTCAATCACAATTATCTCCCCATGTAAAGAATGCCTGATGATTGCACAAGTCAATACTAAGTTAAAGAAAAAAGATCTGGTATTTTTCATCCTGGGCCTTATACTCGTGACTGTAACCATTACATTTATGGGTCGTGCTAACTTTGTATTTTCAAGAAGTCAGAGTCTCCTAAAATGTTCCAAATAAACATCAAGTTTACATAAATCGCTCCAAAGACTTTCTGGCTACAACCCAATAGCATATCCAGCACAGATGTGCATTCATTTTTCAAATACAGACACGATCCAGAATGAAATAGTGAGTCAGGCCCAGTTTGAAATGGACCTGAGGATGATTACAGCTGATCCTCACTATCCTTAGACCCATGATGTTCAGTCGGCATACTCCTTACGGGTTCTCTGGGCTTTTAACAAACCAGGTTGCACAAAGTGCCGTTTAAGCATTTCTGAAGAAAAAGTGTTTATACATCTTCTGAATGGCCACAGTCAAAGGTCGTGATAAAAATGGGGATAACAGCACATACTTTTAGACAACTCTCCTTAAAGCCATTTATAGTGTTGCACTCTTGCACACATGAAAACTGACAGAGGTAATTGCGTGAAGAATGAAAAAAAGAGAGACTTTGAAAGATGTTCAAGTCCAGGATCAGGTTACTTTATTTGCAGAACAAGGCAATTTTATACTACTTTGTTCACCACCACTTTGCAGCCTTTAGGGCTGATTAGTTGGACCTTAGATCTTTACTGTTAGCTTATTGTCTCCCTGGTTATCTTTATTGTACCCCAGGTCTCCATGAAAAATCTCACGGCCACCTTTAAGTCTGCTTTTGTCAGGCTGTTTTTCTCAACTTTCCTTTCCTTCCACCAATCTGCCACTCTCAAAGCCTGGACGTAAAGCCGTGGCAGCGCTGTAACAACAGAGCCCTCTTCCTTTTTTTGCATTTTAAGATAATCCAGCAATTTTGCTCGAAATCAAACTCAGTAGTGCACAACAGAAAAGTGGGGTCCTGCTAATTGCTAATTACAATGCTGTACGTGTGTAGCACAGGAATGATGTGTTAATTTAAGAACACTATACAGCTTTTACAAATCACCTCAAGGTGAAGGTAGTTTTAAAACAAATGGAAAGTTTTGAAACTCAAAATAACTCTTGTCTCTGCTTCTCCCTGGTATCTGCCGCAACAGTGAAATACATTCTGAGAACATTTTAAAGGTGAAGGAAGACAGAGACATCGGAGGCAGAGTAAATGATGGCCATGTTTAAACTTCTAATTATAGGCTTCTGTATCTTCAGGGCTGCCTGATGTAGGAAGAAGATGCTCCTCTGCACACCCTAAACCCTCATTAAACCCCCAGAAAAGACAATCTGATTCTATCATGCAGAGACAGAGAGGGGGAGCAAGCAGGGATGTTATTTCGAAAAGGTCACTAGGTTTGTCTGGGCTCCCTGTTTTCAATGGTTTCAGTAAGATGGGTTTTTATAATGCCCGTGCTGCTACACACAGTTTGCAGTAAAACTGTTACTAAGCAAAATTAGACAAACTAAATAAAAGATGTAATATCTGTTTCAAGTGGCTTGTTTTTTTACAAGGAAATAATTAAAGTGCTATAAAACACTTTAATTTTCCTTTAAACTATCACAACTTACTTCATGTACGGGAGGCCAAATAAAATACTGTGCAAAACAAATAAAGCTTGAAACCTTTAAACCACGACCTGCCTGCAAGACAAGGTAAAGGGTGAACTTTACCCACAACACAGTGTCTGCAAACCAAATGGCTTTGAACCTGTCGCCTTGACTCGGGCGGGATTCTTAAGTTCTTAAAGTTCAAATAACATTCAAGTGTCCTTATAACAACTACCCATGTGAAGCTAAGCTCTAACAAATTGCCACTGGCACATTTTGCCCAGTACTGAACTGTAAAATACAGAAGAAAGGTGAGCAGCAAAAAAGAGATGGACTCATCTGTGTGTCGTCTAGGTTGCTTCTGGGGTGTGGGCGGAAGTTTCCCCCTTAGACGAACCTAGGAACAACAGTTCCCCTACCAAAGGTTCCACCTCACTGCTGCTCACATTTAATGTCTCTTTTCACAATACAAATGAGAATGAGTCTGTCTGTCTGTTCAGTTAATTAAATTAAATAACACAAAAGTGGTTGCACAATTTTGTGTTTTTGTTATTAAATTATTATTGTTATGGTTATTTTTACTGGTTATTATTACTCATATTATTATTACTCATATTCAGGTTTGGTTGAAAAGAAAAGTGCAGTCACTGATCTAAAACTCAAGTGATCTACATTTTTTGAAGGGAAAACTCATGGTTTCAAACTCTGGTTTCAGCCACCATGTTTCTTTAGGTTATCCCCAAAGAACACTTGATCAGGGTTTGGGAACAATCATGGTTTGGGTCAAAAGAAACCAATGTCAGCGTTTGGTAGGAGACGGGAATGCAAACAGCAGTCTCTGATGTCTAATCTCTGATGAAGTCTGGTACTTTGCCGGCCTAGCCATCCATCTAAACCTCTTTCTTTATAGGCTGTGTGGTATCAACGCCATACTACTTCCTCCTCTGCTTTTAAGAGACAGCAGTCACTATTGGGACAATCACTAGAGACCATAGAAGAGACAGCCACAAACCCAGGTCATCCAATGTCAAAATCTATAACACATAAAACTACAGCCTCTTGAAGGTTTAGTCATGTTTCTTAACTAATTAGCATTTTCTCCTCCATTCTGTCACCCCACAGTTCATCTCTCTTTACCTGGTTGCATCAGTTGGCACAATTGCTCTGTGATGATGTCATTTTCAGGTAGAGGCTATCTGCCCCCTATGTTCATGTGTGCTTGCTACTGATTACATACTGTTAATCACCAACAGCATGTAGTCCTTATTTATCCAGCTGAGACATTCAACCAAGATCAGGTCCTTCCTTTCATCTGCAGATCTATAAAAAGGTCATCTGTGCTTTTATCTCGACGACTGCAAGACTCCTTACTTTGGTATTAGCAGGCAGAATGCACGACTAATACAAAAAACATGTTCTGAGAGAAGCGGGCACATCACACCAATCCTTGAAATCCTCCACTTGTTATCTGTGAGACTTAGAATTCAGTTTATTGCTTGTTTCTAAAGTCTTGAATGGTCAGGCTCCTGCTAATGTCTGATAACTGCTATGAGCCCGATCACTGCATGAGATCCTCTGGCAGGGAGTTTTCCTGCCTGAGGACCCATCTTCTTTTAAATATCTTCTTGAAACTCACTTTTATCTTTCTGGCTTTTTTTACGCGATGGTATTGTTGTAATTGTTTAGTTATATGTATGTGACATCCTGCGAGATCCTGTTAGCCAGGGAACGTGGCCCTTCAGCTGTTATGATCACAAGCATCAGGACTTTCTTCAAAGAGATCTTCTAAAGCTGCGTGGGTACGTCAAAGGAACCTATTGACAGGCTCCACCGCCCCACGGTTACTGCTGAGAGTGTTAGCTGGAGCTGATGAAGTTGACCCCCCACCGGGAGTGGTAGCTCACATGCTAATAAGGAATTAAACACAGTGTTTCCATGGGCAATCGCACTCCTGTTTCATCCAGCAGCAGATAGCATTGATCAGTACGTGTGCGGTGGCAATGTTTTTAATCAACCCAGAGAGAAAGTCTTGCTAGTTAGATGAAAGTAAGAATAGCAGCCTTGCACATGCCTAAATGTACGTAGAGTAAAACAGATGCATCATTTGAAACTGGACAAATCAGAGAATAAGACAAAAACAAATCAGTTCTCAAAAGACGATTTGACATAAGTGTTATAGTACACATAGTGCACTTATAGCTAAATATGTCCTTCTTTGCATGATTTCTGGGTAGTACACTGCAAAAACGTTGTTTCCACACAAATACATGAGTGTCTAGCCAAGATAAGAATGATTATTTTCTATATTTTTCTTACTGTCAACAAATCTCACAAAAGGACCTCAACCAACAATGAATGCTTCCTCCAATGAGACTCCTGTGAGACAACCCTAGCCCTCCTCCAAGACTCTCATAGAGCATCAAAGTGAAACAGGAATGTTTGGGATCTGTTCTAGAAGTAGAATCTTTTAAAAAAAGAAAACTTGGAACATTACCTTAACCAATAGTATGTTGTGTGGTTTACATTATATTCTTAGATAAGGATGGTGAGCCTTTAGAGAATTATATAATGTTAGTTAATAGCTATTGACATTTTTTTTTTTAATAAAATTGATTCCATTACATTGACTGAGATTTTACAGTGTAAGTGACTTCACATAAGCATACTGGCACTTGTGTTTTACAAATAAATTCTTTAGCAGGTAAGATGGGTCAGGTCCACATCCATCTGCTTTTAGTGGATGGCAAAGCAATGAGAACGCTGCGCTCGACAAATCCTCCCCTTCCTCTCCCAGGCTGCAGGTCTGACAAGTCACTGCTTATTTGGAATATGGTCCATGGGAAGATTGAAGTGTGATTGATTTATGCACAGGGTGACTGCATCACACAATGCAGCAACTGCAAGCTTTTCATGTCTGAAGTGAAGACGAGTTCGTATCAGCGTGTCTGAGCAGCACACAGGAGGTGTGAGACTGTCTTTGAGTTGGCGTTGACAAGCAAGTGGCAGGTGACCGGCGGCCTGGCGTTCTGTCATGTCTGAGGTGCAAGCAGTGCGAGAGATGAGCCGTACTTCCTCCCTGAAGGATTGGGTGGGGGGCTCTGAGATGCCCTTTGAGGTTTTTTTTTCTTAATTATTTGTCTTAGCTAAATTCAGTTTGTCGCCGGAGAGCGTGTAGAACCTGGATATGTAAGACGAGATATCAGCATCGACGTCTTGCATGGCAGTTCCCTGGAGGATATAGCTGAATCCTGACCTCTTTCTCTAGGGATACACAGAGTAGAGGGCAGTTCTCTTGGGGAGGGTCACCACAGACACACGGTGTGTGTATAAATAAATCTCTCCACAGGGAGCGGAGAAAAAAAAACCCCACTTTGCTCATTTCTGTGAGGAAGAGTTCTCTGATGCATCCTTGGTTATGTATTTTCTGACATCAAATGTGCCTCTGAAAATGTCAGATAAGGCAAAGCAGGATATTTTGGGAACATTATCTTGACATTAACACTAATGATGTTGGAGTGTGGATACAAGCTGACATCTAGCACTCTTCCCAAATGCATCATCATTCTGCTGTTTCCAAGAGCAAAAAAAAAAATGGCCCAAACGTTTTATTATTTGCACACTACTTTCTTTTTAATACCGTTTCCTTGTGAATGTTCAGGAACTACCACACACACAGTCCCACAAACACACAGTCTTAAGAGCACTGTAAACATTTCTTGGTTCTTGGTTAGTATCTGTTTGCTATTAAATCCGAATGTCTGTCTAGTTTCCTCTGGAATGAACTATCTACCTGAACACCTGTTTAGTGGAGACTCAGCTTTCCTGAAAACATCATAGCCGTGGTTCCTTCAGCTCAAACATACACTCACCGAACACATTATTAAGAACACCTGCACACCTGCTTATTCATGCAATTATCCAGTTAGCCAGTCATATAACAGCAGTGCCATGCATAAGATCATGTAGCTACAGGTCAGATCAGATATCTGATGACGTGCAGATGTAACTCATCAAAGATCAGATTGTGGTGATTTAAGTGGCTTTGACTGTGGCTTGATTATTGGGTATTTCTGAAACTGATGATGTCCCAGAATTTTAAATCCTTACGCCAACCCTGGCCAGGATGGCTGGAGCTGACAGAAAGACTAGCAGCATCTCAGAATGCACAGAACTTCAAACCTGGACATGGATGGACTCCAACATCAGAAGACCACATCGGGTTCCACTCCTGACAGCCAGGAACAGAAATCTGGCTCATTAAAACTGGACAAATGGTAGCCTGGTCTAATGAACCTGGATTTCTGCTGAGCATTGAATGAATCCTCCTTCCAGCAGGATAATGCTCCATGTCACAAAGACAAAGTTTAATAACAGGGAGTTCAGTGAACTTCAGTGGCCTCCCCGGTCTCCAGACCTGAGTCCAGAAGAACACCTTTGGGATGTGGTAGAACAGAGATTGGCAGCTTGAATGTCTGCCCTTCTGCATAAACAATGTGATAAAATCATGTCAACATGGACTCAAAGAATCTCAAGTTTCCAAAATCTTGTGGAATCACTGGCATGAAGAACTGACAGTGTTTTGAAAGCAAAGGGTGGAACTACCCAGTATTTGTATTGCTCCATGAGCGCACTTCACCTCACAGGCTGCATACATGCAGCTGTTTCCGCCCTGCAACATGGAAGAAAAATACTGCATGTAATGTTTACAGCCAGTTATAGGGCTAGAAAAGTTCCTCTCCATCGTGTCTGCCCTTCTGCATCAGAAACTGCCACTGGAGGTGATTGAGTGCTCTGGGAACTGAGTGATTATGCTAATCATTAGCTGCTTCTTGCTTGAACAGCTGTTTGATCATGGCAAAGACAAAGGAAAAAGAGCCGTTGCAGCCTCCATTTTACCCTCCACAATGCAGAACAGGCAGAAAAGAGACATCTAGATATCTGATAGGCCAGATAGTCACGATCGCTTTGGAAAAATACTTGCATTTTAGTCTGGGCTTGGTTTCTATAGCCTCTTTTATAGACATGAAATGTGTAGCACTGACGGCTTCGTTTATTAGGGCCTGAGCACGAAAAACTCATTCAAGTAATGGCTTTTGGGTTCTCTGTTACATAAATGTTCTATAACAACTCTGTTCAGACATGAGAGGATTTTCAGACTTGTCATGCTTGGTGCCTGAAGGCACCATCACCACTGTGAGTGGTGAGTTGGACAATAATGATGTAAAGGAAGTGTCAAAGGTTGCATCATTGATGGTTTTTTTTTTCCTTTTTCAGTGACATTTCTGGTAAATTGTCACATTTATGTAGCGCTGTTATCCATCCCAAATGGATCGCAGTGAGCTAACATGCAAAGTACTGAACTAACCATTGGGAGCAATTTGTGGGATCCAGTGTCTCGCCCAAGGACACATAGACATGTGGACACGAGCTGGGGATTGAACCTCCTGAGCCACAGCTACCCCTGTACAGCTAAAAATGTACTGAAAATAAAGAAGATAACCATGTTTTTTACTCTCAACTATTTCTACCAGGATCAGCAGCTCAAAACACAAGCGACCTAAGTTAACAATCACATTTGCAGTCTCCAAGTGTTGTCTGTAAAATAAGGAAATATTTTAATGAACACATCCATGACATCTGCAGAGTCACTGACAACAAACATCTTTTGTTTTATGCGTAATCTAAGTAAGTAAGATTCATATTTTTATGGTTCTGTTTAAGCTTGGTTAACATTGGGAAAAGATGGTGGTCTTTTTTAAAACACTGAAAATGGTGAAAGGTGACGTGACACCTGTATGGTTATTTGTTTTTTTTTGTTTGTTGAATATTTAGCTGAAACCTTTCATTTTTCACAGTCTCTGGACTTTGAATGGCTGCCCTTTTTCTTCCACCACCTTGCCTTTCAACTCCTTTCCAGTACAGGAACACAGTGCTTCCTGCAATCCTGGAATGTATTTTAAAAAAAATTGCTAGTGAACACAGTCCAGGCAGCTGTTATGCTTCCTGCAAAACGTACTTGCCAAAACCATTTAACAGTATATTAATTCCAGTTTTAGGCCTGAAAATCTTCATAAAGGCTTGTGTGATAGAAAAATGATGGCGTAAACATCCGACACTGATCTTTGGAAATATGTCGCATTCTTTCATTTCAATATTTTTGCAAACCAAATGAATGATTAACAGAGCCAAAACATTCAGGCAGGCTGAAGTTTGAACAGTTGTCACAGGAAGGCCATTTGAATGTTAAAGATGGCTGCATGTGACAATAAGCCTTCTGTCTCCTCTGTCTCTGTCTGCTCCTCTAATTCAGAGGGGTTAATGCTGGAGCACAGCTCTGCTGTTATTGCTTTCTCCCAGCATCTTTAATCAAGGACTCTGTAGGACAGGCATGAAACACCATCATGACGTCACTTAGAGTGCTCGGCATCATCAAAATAATAAGTCATCCCAAACAACCTTGACTTTACTTGCCTTAGAGAAAAGCCTTTCTGATCTGAAGATTTTATAGCTCAATTGACAGCAGATGAAAATTCAGCTGGAGTGTGAAACTGGCTGAGAGATTGGAGCAGTTTTAGGATATATCACTTTAGAAATGACGAATCGAAGAAGTTTGGGAGGAAACTGTTCAAAGACCCTGCTCTCTGAAAGTCAGTAATCACCAGCTGAATGTATTCCTCCTTACTCCACCTCTTCTCCTTCGTGTGTAGTGTGAGGCACATGCTCTCTGGATTCCCCTCCAGGACCAAGAAGCCCTATGGTGAGTTGATGGCAAGTATTCAAGCTGATCATTGAAAGTGAATGACTTTCACTTGAAAGAATTTGATCCTGAATGGCACAACAACAAAAGCCAGGAGCAACTTTTTGTGGGCATATGTAGATACTGGGAAAATTCTTTGGCAGATTCAAGGTTAGATTTCACAGAGAAATCTCCCCCAGAGAACAGAAGTGGCTCTGGAGTTTGTCCAAAGTAGCATCTCTGCCATCTGGTCACAGCCGTCTGACAGTGATTATGAACACACACCAAATGGATGCTTCTCCTTTATGGGTTTGTGTTTCAGAGCCGCTCTGTGTTTTATGTGTTTTATTCAAAGAATAAAACAACCTTGTCTGCAGTATTTCTCCTCTGAAAGTGAAAAGTGTTTTCCTTGGAAAAGAAAAAAAAATTTTTTAGCATTTCTTACGCTTGAGTAAAACTTAGTTCACATGTATTTCAAACTGAGATTATTAATTATATAGCGCTGATAGGGAAATATTCTCCCTCCATTCACTGTGTCAAATATTTATGTTTGTTAAGAATACATCAGCCAGAATCGAGAGTCTTACCCTTCATAGTTCATAGTACTTATCTTGAATTTATAAAACCATTCATGGACTGACTACTACTTCCTAGATTCAAGTGTTTCACTCTAGCACAATACATTGAAGATCTCCTCTTTCAGCAATGTCTCCTAAATCAATAAGAATATCTATACAAATATAATGCCTTAAATGCCTACTCTTTTAACGTACTGCATATATTAGATTTTACCAAGCTTCCTCTTCAACTTCAACTTAATTGTTTCTGTGTTTTTCGGTTCAGGAATGTTATGTCCTTTAGATGGGCAGGATTTTTTTAATGGTTTATAGGAACTTATGACTGATGTATAAAGCATTAGTCAAAACATTCAACAGAACCATTTATATTGTATTAATACACCTCATTTTTTTGCATTGATAAAACAACATACAAGAGTAAGAACCATGTTCCATGCAGCATGTAACTCTACTGGCTGCCATCAGTGAGAACATGTTCATGTTGTTGTTGGTACCCTCTTTCATATACATGACAGATTTCGCAGCATGCGTGCATTTCACCCTGAGTGTTGCTTTTGTGTGTGAATTCATCTTTGCCCAGTCAGTGTTTTGCCAGCACATCTGTCACCATCTCGAGCAGCCGAACAATATGTCTCACTCCTGTCCTCACTACATGTGACAGGAATTTACTCAGTTTGACAGAAGTCATCAGCAAAACAAAACAGCCAAGCATGTCTGGCAGTAGACATATTCTGTGACATTGTGTGTTATCTCATTAGATAGAGAGTGTAGGTGCTGGAATATAAATATCTGACCCTTGTATTTCCTTGTCACCATGCAGCCCCTTGAGGCTAAATGTATGAGTTTTGTGCCACTGCCTCCATTGTAAGGCACTTTAAAAGCCTCTGTTCTGATCATTTATATTTATTGGCCCTGTGATAAATAGGTTGAAAATGGGCGAGCGAGAGAAACATCCATTTATCATAATCACTCTGAAAAAAATACAGGCGATCCATAAAAATGTTGGCCACATCTGCAAATTCAGACTCAGGAACTGAAGTGAGGTGTCATGCTGAGACAAGGACTGTGTCTGCGCAGTGATTAAATTCATACAAACAAAGGAAAAAATCGACTCAGCTTTCAGATATGCAGAGATGAATCATTTTAAAACACAGTAGCTAAACATCCAAAAACCGGATGCTGTGTGATCTATCATTGGTATGCCTCAAAGTCTCATCCAGTTCAGTATTTCGTGAAGTGCTTTCTATCTGCTCGGTTTTCCAACTTCGCTACAAGTATAAGGTTCTGTTCAATAAAACATGAGGCGTCTTTTTCGAAATTATCCCCTATTTTCTTACATTCTACATAACATGTAGACCTACTGCAAAACTACATTTAAAGGTGCACAATACAGCAATAATGCAGATAGTGTGATACTCCCTCGAAGCTAGAATCCACATCCACAAGACTAAAGTGTTGTATGCGACAAATAGAGATGGTCCTCCCAAGAAAAACTACAGCTGCTCTACTGTTTGTTCAAGTATCTTAAAAGGATGTTTATGTTTAACTGACTAAGACTTCTAGAAGGCAAGTGAATTCCCACTCTTTGTCTGTCAGGAGAAAGTGGGAAGTGTTATACAACAACAAAACTTTAGGTTGTAGGGGTCAACAAAGCAAACTAAACAAACTGAGCTTCCTCAAGATATACTACCATTCCTGATAATCTCCTCTGTTTGAAGTAAATTTCAGCAGGTTATCAAAGATGGTACCCAGGTACTTGTATTCCTCAACAATCTCCACAGGCTGTAGGTGATTATTGCCGTAACCAGTCTGCTCTGCTAGTTGGAGATGGTCACTACCATCTGCTTGATCTTGCTCACATAAATTTCTAGGCACACCACCTCACAAACCCATGAAGAGCTGCTGTTGTGTTGCTTTGAGGGACTGAAAAGTCAGGAGGGGGACTGTGTCATCAGCGTACTTGACCATTTGACAGTTTGGCTGGATGGACCTGCAGTTATCAGTGCACAGGATGAAGAACATCGGTTAGAGGACACAGCCCTGCAGCAAACCAGCTGAAGTGTGTTGGAGGTTGGAGAAGGTGTTGTTGAACAGGACTGTCCAGTCGAGAAAGTCCATTACCCACAGGATTAGTTGGCCATCTAGCTGCAGGGTGTTGAATGCTGAGGAGAAGTCTGCAAAAAGGAGTCTGGCTGTAGTGTTGGGGTCTTCCAGATGCTTAAGCATGATAATGAATGCTTTTGCATCATCAACCCCTCTGTCCACATGGTATGCAAACTGAAGTGAGTCCACCTGTGAGTCTGTTGCCTTGATGTTATGGTTTTTGATGACCTTGTCCATTGGTTTCATCGCAAGAGAGATGAGAGCCACAGCCCAGAGGTCATCCAGGGCCTTGACAGTGCTCCTCTTCAGCATAGGAAAAGAAGGTGCACTCTGGAAACACTTCACACTGGAGTGGTTCCGCAACTGGGGGACTATGCCACTGGTTACAGAAGGTGCTGCAACATGCCCCTTAGCTGCTCAGACAGTGCCCCAGATGTATGATGAGTCCATGTCCACTGGCTCATTAGTGTTGCTAGATGAGGCTGTGAGGTTGTTCCAGTAGGTGGGTTCAGAGCATCACTGTTGCCTGTCAATTCTATCATTGATCCACTGATCCACTACCTTCTCTATGCTCCTGATTGCCAGTGAGTAGGTTGGTGAAAGCACGTGAAAGCAAAGTGAGGACGTTGGCACAGACAAGGAACAATGGATCTGTATTTGTCTAGGCCTGAGCCATAGCATTTATCCAGTGTCCAGTGGCTTGTGCATGTGACGTATTGGTAAAAACCCTTTAAAGAGTTGTCAGATGAGTAATGGTTAAAATCACCCAGTATGAATTAAGGGGTGCTCTATATCTGTGGCTGCATTAGCTCTGGGATGGACGTGAACCAGAAAAGAAAAAAAAAGCTGATGGAATTTCCTGGGGAGTTAGAAAGAGTATAGGGAAACAGCCAGGAGTTCGACAGCAGTGGTGCACAGCTTCTCCTTCCTTAAGTGTTTACCTTGCTCTGACTTCAATTTGGCTCTAATTTTCCCTTTTCCTTTTCCCTTTCTGGTTTTCTACTATTTTTGTGGTAAGAAGTAATAAAATGTCCTGGTGGATTTGACGTAGCTTACATGACATACACATAAAATAACACACTAATAAAATTAATTAAAAAACTGAGACCCGAGGGCGGCACGGTGGTGCAGTGGTTAGCACTGTCGCCTCATACCAAGAGGGTTCCAGGTTCGGGCTCTTGTGTGCGAAGTTTGCATATTCTCCCTGTGTCTGCGTGGGTTCTTTCCGGGTACTCGGGCTTCCTCCCACAATCACAAAAACATTGCCCAAAGGTGTAAGTGTGTGTGTGTGTGGTTGTCTGTCTTGTGTGTCAGCCCTGCGATTGACTGGCGACCAGTTCGGGTGTACCCCGCCTCTTGCCCGTAGTCCGCTGGGATAGGCTCCAGCTCCCGCGTGACCCTAACGGATTAAGCGGTAGAAAATGGATGGATGGATGGATGGAAGTGAGACCCAAAGGTCTCAGGTGATCCAATGACAAGTGGACAACTCTACGTACAGGTGTGAATACACCCCCGATGCATTGAGCACACATTTGAGATCTGATCACCCAGACCAAATTGAGAGGTGGTCTGAGGATGACCTCCTCCACTAACGCAGATGTACGTACTTATTTATAAGCAAATAAAAGCTGTACAAATGGTGTAAGCTAGCTTTATCCATCAGAAATTTTGAAAAGCCCATAGAAATATATAATGCACACCAAGGAATAGACCCAGTCTGTATTGTTGTGAGATCTTCTTCTTTTTTTTACTTTCCGGTGGACTTTGCATGAGAAGTGCATTGCTGCCTCCCGCCAGTTACAAACAACAACAAATCTGGTCTATGCAAACAGAATTTATGTACATGTTTATTTGCATACAGAACAGGGAAGTGAGATCCGATCACAAGTGGTCACACAAGATGCATATTGAAGACACATTTTAATGCTGGGTGTGAACTGATGTACTTGGAGCAGTCCAATTGTCATCGGATCACCCAAGACATATGTTAATGCCAAGTCTGAACAGGGTCTGTGTGTCTGTGTACCATGGGCATCTCTACAATGTTTTTTTTCCTTTTACAAAGATATATTCTTGAATAGATAGCCTGCTTTAAAATAATGGTAAATATATGCAGGCCGATCCTCAGGGGAAGTGTCAGAGACAGCAGGCAGGCAGGGAGTTTATAAAACCCAACAAGGCCCTTTGAGAGAAATGGTCTAACTCTGTAGCTCTACAGTAAATCAAGAGAGAGCAATGAGTGAAAAAGGAGGCTGGGAATACTCTGCTCTAATATTTATGAATCATTCTTTTGTTGTGGCAGAGCTGGTAGACAGGCAGGAATCCATCCCTGGAGCTGCGAGGTATTTGAATGTTGAAAAATGCATGAGCGTTTTTATTGATAGAAACACAGATCGGCCTTTGATGGATGGCATCTGATACCTCAACACAAACGAGAGGGTGTTATTTCAGTTAGAAAGTGAGGCTCCTGCTCATGTGATTTCTCTCATTCGGCTTTATTTACAATGCTCTGACTATGTGGACGAGTCTGTGTCTGTCTGTAAGCGGGTTACCTATAACAACTTGAACGTGAGCAGAAAAAACGCAGAAAGAGAAATTCCTCAAAATGAAAGAATTCAGGAAATACTCCTCCATGTAAAAAATAAAAATAATAATCAAAGAAAAACAATAGGCCTGAAGTCACAGTAACAGAAAAACCCACTTATCCTGAATCCTCTTCGCTCAGTTTACCAAGCAGTACAGTTAAATCACTTCAAAATACATCTTCCCGGGTTTTATGACTGAAACTGCAGCTTTTAATGCAGCACACGCCCTCGAGGAATTCCCTCAAAATCCCTGAAAGAACTATAAAAAAAATATATAACATCAAAACAAGATTATGCAAGATGCTCATAGCAGGAAAGATTAAAACAGAAATCATCTCATATAATTGGTCTAATGCACGAACCATGTAATTTGTATGCAAATATTGATGTGAACATTCTGTGGGCTTTTCACTATGGAGAGAAATTAGTCTGGTGTTGGTGACAAATGTCATGATCTACAAATAACACAATTTACAAAGGTGTTATGGTGATGAATGCATCGTCCATTGTCCAACAAACGAATACCAACCAGTTTCAACGCACACACAGCGAGGTACAGACCATCACAAATTAAACTTCTCCATTACACCACACAGTTTCAGCTACACCTGTACAATCTAATGCAGTGCAAGACTGCAGCCCTGCTGTTCCCATTATCTCATTATCATCACCAAACAACATCAGTGTCACCTGCAAAAATATTAGGGATGCACCAAATATTCGGCCACCAAAAATTTCCGGCCGAAAATGGCCCAAAAGTGCATTTCCAGCCGAAAGACTTTTATCACTGAAACAACATGGCCGAAACAGGATGTTGTGATGACGCAAGCGAAAACACGTCTGCGGTGTGGATGTATTTCAGTATATCTGAGAAAGACACACGGATAGTGATTTGCAAAACATGTAATGCCAAAATTTCAAGAGGGGGTGCATCTGCAAAGACTTTCTCCACATCGGGTTTAATTTATCAGCTGAAATCCAAACATCTCGATCGCTGTGCTGAATATGAGAGGAATGCAGCACAGAAAAGGAAAACCCCTCCGACGCCCACTCCATCTGTGGCGAAGTTAAACATTTTATTTTGAATTTTATTTTATATTGTGCATTGTTGGAATGTGCTAAATAAATATTTTCATAATTCTGCAATTGATTTATTCTTTGAAACATTCATATTAATTTATCTAATCGCAATGCCTTGCAATTGGATTGCATTAGACTGTTAAGGTATACCTCAGGAAGAGACCACTGAGTGTGTAGGAGTGTGTGTGTGTACAGTATATATCTTATCTGATTTCTGTCATTCATAACTAAACCAAAACTACATTGACCCCAAACCTGGGACACCTTATGTAGCTGGTCCACATGCAGATTTTCAACCTGACCCGAAACCGTCTGATAATTATTCTGAGACAAAGAAGGGAGATAGAGAAAAAAGAGAGGGAAAAAAAAGATTGGATAAAATTTCATCCTTTTCTACTGTTGCTAAGCAGCACTCCTTCAACCATGGCCAGTCAGACAGGCCAGCCACTCCTTGAATACTATCAGTGGGGTAAAACAAGTCTGAGAGGGAGGTCAGAACTAAAACACACTCATATAAATGCACATGTATACACACATTCACACAGAGCTCAAGGACAATTCACCTTAAATTGTATGCCTCATATTGCTGTTGCCTCCGGTTGAGATTCCATGGTTTTAACGTTTAACCTTTTTGTAAGGGCTGCATCTTTTAACCATTTACACCACTGTGTTATTCTGTTTGCTCAAACAGTGGCACTAATCCAGCACGTTCAGTTTGAAATTAATTATTGGATGCTATATTAAAGTCCCAAGTCTCAACTTTAATTTCAGTAGGTTTATAACGATTTATCAATATAGTAAGAACTGTGTGGGAGACAGCCCTTTTAACACACTGTTCCCAAGGTTTAGGGGCTAAAAAGTAATGGGACCAATATACATGAACATATAAAATCATGTTCAATAGTATGCTGAAAATCCTTTGCGGTGAAATAACTTCTTCTTGTCTTCGACCTATTGACATCTCCACACACTTTTCATCTTCCTTGGTGATGCTCTCCCAGACCTCGACCTCGACTCTCCCCACCTTGAGCTCTCTGCTTGTTTTGGGGTCTCTCTCTCCACCTTTAGTCTGGCCTTCAACAAGTGGACAGCATGCTCTGTCAGATTCAGATTCAGGTGAGTAACTCAGTTCATGAAGTTTTAGGATTGTTGTCGTGCTGGATGAAGAAATGTCGTCCAATGACTTTTGCATTTGGATGAATCTGAGCACGTAGACTGCTCTTCCATAGGCTTACAGTAATTTGGTTTATTACGATTATGAAAATCCATCCATCCCTATATACTGCTCATCTTCTTAGGGGTCACGGGGGGGGGGCTGGAGCCAATCCCAGCTGACTTTGGGCGAAAGACGGGGTACACAACAACCATTCGCACTCACATTCACACCTAATGAACCTAATCTGCATGTCTTTGGACTGTGGGAGAAAGACAGAGAACCCAGAAAGAACCCAGGTAGCTAGCACAGGCAGAGCATGCAAAGTCCACACAGAAAAGTCTCGACCAGTGGATTCGAACATAGAGCCACCATATGTAACATTTATATATAAAAATATTAATATTTATATTTTAAAAAAAATTGTTTACAGAATTCTGCTGCATTTATTACCCATCAGTAAAACTCTGTTGATTTTGGTCTGTGTGATAGTACGTAATGATGCACTGAACCTTATGCTCTGGTTGCGTGTCACATTTAGTTTTAACTGTTTTAAAAGGTCTTATAAATTTAAATGTCTAATGCAGGGTTCAAGTATTGATAGAATTCTTTGTTCTTTTTCCTCAATCTTCCTCCTGCACTCTTCCACAGAGAAGAGACAGAAATGAACAACATAAAACCAGTTTTGTGCTGTGTGGACTCTGTAAAGCTGGATTTGAGTAGAATACGACACTGCTGCACCACACCCAAGGTATGGTGGACCCTGGTGGGACAGGGCATTGATTGCTTTTTGTTACTTTAAGTTCTTAAGAATTAAATTCTTGGAATTTATAAGTGAGAGAATTAGCAGCTGCTTCAGCAGAGCCCTGAAACCCTCTTCAGCTGTGTGTACCTGCGGCATTGTAGGCGGGAGTGCCGCGAGCGGCAGAAAGTTTTGATGTGATATTTGTTAGCGAAAGTGTGAAAGATGAGTTCAGCACAGCTGGCACACTCCGTATTGATTAAGCTCAGTCTGATTGCAGAATACGTACATTTTAATTAATCATCGGGGTAATCAAAATGGCAGAGATATTGCATGCTCACGGCAGACTTTTGGGAACAATCTGAAGTACTATTGATTAACAACCTTTTGCCTTTTTCCTCTAAAGAGGCTCTCTTGCCAATGGAGGCTGAGAGATTGACCTTTCAGTTCAACATGCAGACACACACACACACACAAACAAATGATCTTTTCTCTTTTAATCCGTAATATGGAGATGCCTCCTCTTCGCTGCATTCTCCATCTGAGCAGTAATAGGTCTCCAAATCACTTACATCAAAGTCCTTTCAAAAGCATTTTTGGCCATTTATTCTGTGCTTTGATCTCAGACTTATCTTAGGGGGAGAATGGAATATTTGTCTAAAATACCTATTTTAAATATTTTATTTATATGGCATTTATTAATATATTTTGAGGTCTCAGAGTTACTTACTCATATTAGTGACTCTACTTCTACAGTAGGATCCAAAAGTCTGAGAAAATCTACCTGAGGCTTAGCTTAGCTTGAAACAGTGTATTACAGTGCTGTTATCTTTCATATGATCTGTTTTGCCTTTTTTTTGGTTTCATTCTTCATGAACTGCTAAAACAGTGTCCAGGATTAAAGGAGCTGTGATGAATTAAAGTAATTTATTGAACATGATCTGCCCCTCCTTTCTCTTGTTGTCAGTCTGTTTTCATCTAATTCCTTTTTTCTAAGTTCAGCTCAATTCATCCTGTGAAAGGATCATTTTAATTTATTACAACTTGGGGTCTTATTTTTGTAGTTTCGTCCATCGGTTTTCACTTATGATAACATTGTACTCACCAAAGTAATTATTGAGCTCTAGAAACCATGTGACTGCAACAAAGTTCAGCAAAAAAAAACACCAAGCATCTCACAAGCTGTAAACGAACTAAATGATCTAAACCACAGAGTTTGAGTTGGAAATCGAGTTGATTAAATTCACAGCGGCAACAAGGAAATTAACTGTGTAAGTCAAAAATATCAGTCTTGCCTTTTGTGTATCATGTGCTCAGAACGGTTGCTTTTGGTTCTCAAATGACAAATTATTGCCTTGCATTACTAATTTTGAGACTTGATGTTTGTAACAAATGCAGTCGCACACATGAATTATTAATGCCCTCAAAGTCTCTCAAATTCACTTGAATCACATTTGGGCAATCTTCACATCTTCTACCATGATGTTTAAAATATCTTAAATATATACCGGTATCCATAATATCTGTGTATGACAAATACGATGCGGTGTAAAGGCTGATGTTATAATTTAAAAAAGAAAATTATTCTCAATTGCACTAACAAATAAAGTTATCGTGTCTGTTTCATCTCTTTCTGTATTGGAAACAGGATTTTTTTTTTTTTTTATTAAACTGGAGCCAGAAAGTGACGCTATTAATATTTCAAGTAGGTCAAAGAAAACGTTTCTGTGAGCATTGGTATCGAATTGGCAGATGTATCCTGACACAGGGCGCAGTGCTAATTTTTCACAGCTTCAGGACGAAACATCAAACCTGCCAAGTGCTGTCTGTCTGGATGTGTGGAGTGTCTGTGTAACCATATGGCAGATATGGTTCACAAATATTCACATGAACTAAACGAGGGAAGTTACCTGTGCTGGAACACATTTCCTGTGACACCGATTTACATCTCAGCACTGCTCATGAGGAGGTGAGATAAAGAGGGGGGGGAGTAAGGCTCAGTGTTGATGACACAGGAAACATATTTCCCTGCCCATGCTGACTGCTTCTCTCCGATTGCCAGGTTTCTATGTAACTGAATGATTCTGCATTTAATGAAATGCTCAGGTAAATATTAAGCTTCATTATGAATTCATACGTCTTGCTAGTGCAAATAGAAACAGATGCAATATTAGTATCACCACCACCGTTAAATTAATATAATATCCTATCATCCTGTCATACTATTAAGTGCAAACTAAGCAGATAAAGTTAATCCTAGTAAAGTTACTTTGAAATATGCCACAAGTGCGAATAAGAAAAATGCATCATTGAAATGGGATTTAAGACGATACGCAAGTATTTGTGAACAATTCAAAAGACAGATGTAAACATTTCCTCATTATGATAGAAGACAATATACATTTCACTCAAAATGTACTTGCTGTTGCAGATTAGCTGTGTATAAGTGCAATTTCGAGGAGACTGGATTGACAAAAAAAGACAATTCAATCTACTTTAAAATTTTTGTCCCATTACTAGCAAAAATGTCTGTCCCATCACCTCTAATCTTGAGTTATCTTCGCAGAAGAAGAAGTTAATTGACTCAGTAATGTCAAGGAATCTTTAGCAAATACTTCCACAGTTGGATTTGGCAGAAAAGACTCTGCGGTTTGAAGGAGCAGCAATGACGATTCTGTTTGGAGAAGCAGTCCCCTGCATAAAGACATACATTAGAATTGAATTAAATCAGCAAAGCCAAAAGGAGAGCATGCAAGGAGGAGGATGTGGTAGCTTTGAGTGTATCAGCAGTGTAACACTGAGAAGTGTCTGCTATAGTTCAGTGCTGTGCAGCCAAAAACACAAGGGAAGAGGACCCAAATGCAGAAACAGGCAAGACTAACGAGAATACAGGACATGAACCAACACAGGAGCTAGGACACAGGCCAAACACAGGCAGAGACACAGACTCAGGCACAGACACAAACAAACTGACCAGGACAACAGGTGACACCAGTTAGGGCGGGGCAGAAAATCACAAAAGGAGAGAAACCAGACAAAGACAGGAAGTAGACCAAGACAAGATACACTAGGGACAAGGTTTACAAAATAAAACAGGAAAAGTAAATCCTAAACTCAAGAGACCAAACAAGATTACATGAATAAAAACTCAAAACTGGAAACTACTAACAAAACTTAAACTAAACAAGAGTCCTCAAACAGTCCACAATGAGATCAAAAAACAAACTAAAGGAGTTCAGAAAACAGCCCTCTCAGGGGCTGATCGGCAGAGCTCTGGAGAGGGGAAAAAAAGGAGATGCCACATGAATATGATTGGACGTTACAAGTCAGCAGGTGGCTACACAGCTGATGAATGAGCCAATGACAGCAAGGCATGAATGTGGCATCTGATGCCAAATGGCTAATGTACTGTAGGCACATTAATGCTTTTCAGAGGATGAACCATTTCCACTAAGAATTTAAAGCTAATGATCAGGAAGTTGTTAGTAATTCGCTTTCAGAGTGAACTACTGCAAAGTTTTCCAGTCTAGCGCCTTTATCAACAGGACAATAACAGTTGTCAGTCATTTTGTGGCTGGTTGTTGTTTGTTAGCATGTTGTTAGCTGATGCTGTAGTCGGGTGTTACAGACAGAGGTGAATGTATCTTGCTTTGTAAGGATGGGTGCAGGTGAAGAGGGAGGTGGTTCTGAGATGCTGGAACACACTGTCAGCCATTCTTGGTGTTGTTGGCCCAACTCAACCAGTTACTGGGGGAATCACAAGACAGGGGAAGAGCTAATGGAGCTGGTCATGTAAGAGTGATGGCTGCTCCACTGAGCAGACCAGGAAATCATTTGAAGTAACCTAATAAAATTAGCTCCATAGGTGGTTTCACTGTAAATTAACCTAAACTGATAAAAATGGAAATAGCTGGGTGCATCTGTTTAAGCCAGGTAAATATATTTGGTTATACCAAATATATTGGAGCTAGGTTTAAAGGAATGTTATGGTTAGAGGATGGTGTCACCTGTCACAGGATCCCATGTATTCACGACAGCACACCTTGAAACCCACTGCACAGCCTAATGACAGGTTAACGTGGGATTTAGCATAATATACTGAGCATAACATTGTGCTTTCAAGGGAACATTTCACTACCCACATGAAAATTCATGATTAACTACCAATGATGACAGAAGTGGAAGAATGGAAAAATCATCAGTGTCTTGTGTGTTTTCTCAACAGCTTTGGTTTGTTGAATGTAAAGAACATTTCAGCATTGAGGAGTCACTTGTATGGCATTAGAATGTCTTCTTATTGAAGTATCTATTTATCTATTGAAGTAATTAAATGTTAACCAATCCTTTAATAGACCATAATCTTCATTCACTAACACCAGACTTATCTGTTTATCTGTTTCCCTCTCCAAAGTCATAGAGAGTTAATCACCACTGCCTTTAGAAGTGTTTAATAACTGCAAGGTGCTTTCTGATAAAACAGTCCTCCTTCTTAAATGAGATCTGTACACCTCTAATATTTCTGTATTATCGCCATGTGCTTTTATCTCGGCTTTCCCTGGCAGCAAGCTTCAATGCACGCCCCTCTCCCTCTTTCATAGCCCATATTTTTCCGCTGACTTCCTGCCGTGCTCTTTCAGATGGCAGGGGAAGCTGTCAGCTCCAAAAACATCCAGTCCAACCTGAGAACTCTAAAGCATCCCTTTCATTTGGCAGCATGCCTGCCCTCCCCTGCTCCAGCATCCACCCTCCACCGTCCCACCCACCTCCACCATCAACACCCCCTGTTCCCTGTCCTTCTCCTTTCTGAAAGCATCACTCTATTACGTTTGCTGCTGATTAGAATCGCCAGCCGTCTGTGAAGTTCAAAGTTGAGGCAAACAAAATAACTTTGTACCTGTTTTTTTTTTTTTTTTTTTTTTTTACTAACAAAACCTCTCTGGAAATAATTGTGAATGGAGACCTTGGGTGTGCCCCCCTGCTTCTTCCTCTGACTCTATGTACAAAATGGGGAGAAATACAGGCTGTAATACAAACAATAAATACATAATGAGGACAAGATGTTTGAAGTACCCTCTTCAGATCTGGGTGCTTACTGCTTAATACATTCCTAGGTCTAGGTGTCTGCTGGTGGTGTTGCTTCACCCCCTCCCTTTGCCGTACCTCATTCCTCCCCCAGAGCTGTCAGATTTACTTCCAATTAACGTATATCTGTTCCAGTCCAATGACTCAACACAAGCACTGCTGCTGCCGCCGCTACTCACAACTTCTCAAACTTTCTGCTGTTGCTATGGTGTCTGTCTTCTTCCTGCAAGGGGGCTGGTTGCCTGAATGTTGCTCAGCTCTCTGCTGGCAAATAAAGGCTGCTTCTTTTCCAATATGGGAAAGGTAAACAGTGCAGATTCAAATATTCAGTGTTGCTCACATTGCTTAGTTTCCAAGTTTACTCAGTGTTGTGATTCTGCTGCCATAGTGCACATACATATGCCTAAATTGACTAAATTACTAAATAAGCATTCACCAAACCTGGGAGGGGGACTAGATAAAAACTGTACTGTAAATTAGAGTTGGAATGTAATATAAAATACGGTAAAACTGGTCATTGTACACAAAGGCAGTTTGTGTGCTTTAAAGTCGTGGTTGATTTAGCGACGCATGTAGTTACTAACAGTAATGATACATCTTAATAATATATCAGCAACAAGAGTTGCTTTTGAAATGACACACTATTCCCTTTCAAAAACACGAAATGTCCCACTGATAAATGCGTTAACCTCTGTTCCTTTCGACAAAAAACACAGGGTAAGACTCTGAAATCCTGCACAGTACAACTGGGTAAACACCATTCAACAGCAACTGGCTGATTGGTGTAGATTAACAAATCGAAGGATGGAATATAAAAATAACAGTAACTCATAATAATACATGTAACTGCCTTCATGGGTCAAATAAGTTTTGTAAAGCCAGAGAAAAATTTGTGCAACCTTCACATTTAACTTTGGCAGCTGTGTTTGGGGTCTGATAGCAACTTGACATTAAAAAAATAATAAAAATAAATAAAGAAAAAAGAAAAAAAGAAAACGTTGCCAAGCAAGACAGATGGCATGTATGCTGCCTCAGACACAAAGAAAGAAACAGAATCAAGTCAAAGGGGGATTTGAAATTATAGAATGTAAATCTGGCCAACAGCCTGCTGTTTTGAAAAAGGGAGAACGGCACATGAACTTCAACTTGAAGCCTTTCAAATATAAACATCTCTCTCTGTCTCTCAGTTCTCTGGGGAGAGTCAAAGTGGAGTTGTTAGAAATTTTCATTTGGACTTTCAACATGTTGGATTTGGAGGACTGGTAAGAAAGATTATTTAATCAGCCGTCAGGACTGGGTTTCTCTAAAGAGCCTGTATGTGTTTTTCCCCCTTGCTTTTAATTAAACAATTCTATTATATATATTAAATATATATTACATATTATACAGATC
>JBBMJY010000025.1:22712328-22724867 GCA_037833715.1 Toxotes lorentzi
CCGCTCTACACGCCCTCGTACTGTTTGTGTGTGTGTGTGTGTGTGTGTGTATATATATATATATATATATATATATATATATATATATATAGACAGAAAACACAGCACAGACATGTCTATCCATCCAACCAATTTCGAAGATCATACTGGTTGCTTGTCCATACCCTCAGATATGATCCATTGGAGTGTACCAGCTGTAGGTGTACCAGACCTTTGTGGTCATGGATAAAATAATAGAAAGGTCATATTTAAAAAAGCAATGCTGATTATCTGCTTCACATAGCAAACTATTAGCAGTCTCCTGTGTAAAAGGTGTGTGTTTTGTCAATGCATCCACCTCAGCCTCCTCCTAATATGGACTATGTCGGTCTACACACAACGACACCCAACTTTCTCCTTTGCTCCCGTCATAATTACTACAGTGGCTAGAGATCGCGTAACAATAAAACTTAACTATAGGTAGCAATAAGCCGCAAGTCCTCCAAATTAAACAGCAAAGTACGTTGTTTATCCATGTCCTCTAAGACACCACATGGAAGGTTTTCTGATATGGAGCCTCTGTCAGCAGGAAGACATCATTTGTTGTTAAAAATCACGGTAAGAAAATTTGTTTTATGATGTGACAGCATTGTGGCAAAGGTTTGGTTAGGTTTAGGCACAAGAACAACTTGGTTAAGTGTAAGGAAATATTGCAGAATGAGGTAAAATGACTACATTAAGGTTAAGGGACCTTTGGTGACATGGTTACCATAAAAAACAATTTAGTTTACCGATTTAAAACAGCAATTAAAGGCTGATGTTTGATCTGTCCATCAACCCGACCTCTGACCTTTGTGAACTTTCTCGCTCTGTATCAACATGACCTGGCTTCCTGTTTTGCCCCCAACATAATTACTAAAGTTTTGTCACTTGGATGTAGACAGATGTCATTTTTCACTGAATTCTGTCTCACTGTTGTGGACTCACTGGTGACTTTAATAGAACAGAGCCATATTTCAACTGAAAGCAAAGCAATAAAAGCATATTTCTCAAAATGTGAGTATTCGTTTGACTGCCTGTATCCATCCCCTCTTCCCTTACACTGTCATCAGTATGCAAGTGTTGAATGTTGTTCTGTCACTGTAGATGAACCACTTCATCATCTCACTGCCACCAACCATCACATCTGTCTTCCTGCGTGATGTCTTAGGTGTCTCCGAACTCTAACAGCAAACAAACATTTACCTTAACAACGTGGAACACAACAGCAGCTAACAAGACAGCTCTGTTCTCAAAAACATAGACACCTTTCTTTAGATACTTCAAGGTGTTGCTTTACTCAGCACTCTGTAAAGTCATCCGGATTATTAATGGCACCAAACAGCTTTGGTGCTGAATTGATGTGTAAACATGGTCATTAAACAAAATTCTGATTTGCTCTACAAGGAAACAAAAGACCACACAGTGTTTTTGACAATTAGCACATAAACGTGGGGGACTGAGGTGAATTGGTTGGAGACTCTGATCAAAGGCTTGGGCTGGAGTTAAGGTATTGTGATTGAGAGTGTGGGTTTGACGAATGCAGCACTCAGCCACAACATATTAATGGTACATAAGAAAGCTGACTGTGTGAATATGTAATCACAATTAATGGCTGCAATCCATGTCATACATACTCACAGTGTTACATGAATTACAGATTACTGATGGAGAATACGGGAGCTCATAAATGTGGTACCATGAGGGTTTTAGACCGCTATGAAAAAAAAAAAAGTAAAATACTTGAATGGTTTTTCTGGCAGTTTCCTCCTTGGAAAATGTTTCAGTAAGTGATTTAAGTAGAATCCTAAAAGACGTGGTAAAAGCAGATGAACGTGTTTATTTTAATAATAATGGCCTCTTGTCACTCTTTATACTGTTTTCTTGAAGCTGGCCTTCTATGTATTCAGTTCTTTATTTTACAAATCGCCCTCTAACATTTTGCATCCACCCACTGTCTTTCAGAATCTCCTCTGAAGAAGTTAACACTTGATTGCAGTGCTTTAATAACTCCCTCTCTCATGCAAAGGTTTTAAAAAAATAAATAAATAATTGAACTCTTATCTGTAATGAATGAGCACTGTCTGTCTGAGAGGTTTCAGTCCAGCTCATCATCGTAACAATGCTGAGATTCTGCTTTTTCCAGTGATGAATGATCTTGTGTTATCAGCCAAGCCTGGAAATCCGTCGCTACCTGTCCCCTTAGATCTGAACACTCCTCATTTGATACAATGGATCATCCCATTTCGCTCGAGAGATGCAGTTACGGGGTCATTTTTGGTGCAGGATGAAGGTCCACGGCAAAGATGAACAGATTTTCATGTTAATGACTATATAAAATAAGGACTGCTTTAAGTGTGGTATATAAACAAAAATCTTCAACAGGCTATGAATACTACAGCTCACTGTTGGTGAGTAAAATGTCATTTTAATGCAGTCCTGTATGACTGAATGCATCTTTTACCACATAATACAGAAAGACACACTAATGTGGATATCTGATGTGATGGTGTGGTGAACTGAAACTTTACTGCTCTGACATAGGTATGCTATGTTAAGACCTAAGCTGCTAGCATCTAAGTCTGTTCTTTGCAGTCCATCTTTGCAGGGGTACAAAGCCACCAGACTTAGCCAGTCTCCCGGCTCTGCACCAGCATGTCCTGCTCTAACTCTATCCACACAAATCCTGGCCACAAATAAAGTCTGTGTTTAACCTACTCCTACTCCCTGAGTTCTGAGTCCTGCATTTTGTGCCCTGTATAGTAAAACTGCCAAAATATAACAGAAGTGTCTATAATCCTTGCTAGCAGTTTGTGTTGCTCATTACACCCAATCCAGACAACAAAATACAATGTGCTACTTTTCTAGCAAAAAGTGAAGAGAAGCCAGTCCTGCACCTTGACCCTCAGCTGGGTGGGTTCATTTGGCAGCACTTATAAGTCATCCTGATGAAAGACTGTTGCACCACTAGGCGTTGCTTGCTAAGTCCCCGGAAACTTACACGTCAGGCCTTTACATGTCTTTCTGTCTCCTTGAAAGCTGATGTGAAAATGCACATGCTAATGCTTTATCTTTAGTCTTGTTAAGTGCTTCTTCTTACCTTCTGTGTTGTTACTACTATGACCTTCTCATCACTATATGCTGCCCTACTTGGAGGCTTGAGGCTTCTCACCCATAGCCTCAGCAACACACTCACAGCAAACAACCAAACATATAAGGTCCTGTCAGAGTTCAATATTTTACATGAATAGCAGCCAAACACTTTCACAATTCCATATAAATTCACATTGGGTTTCACATTGGGTTTGACTTCGACTTATAGAAAGCATACAAGGTCAAACACCATGTGGTTAATAACAAATATAATGGAAAAGGTCACTCAAAGTTACAGACCCACACTGACAGTGTAGAAAACATCCTGTTTTTTATGGTTAAAAGATGCACATTTGAGCTTTAAACATGTTATAAACTAAAAAATAATGTGAATAAAGTAAATGTTACATGTCTTTATACTGTAACAAAAGCATGTGTTTATAGTATAGTTTCTGTGCATCTACTGACAGACATGTTTAGCTCTCTGTCATTTGTCGGAAGCAAACAGATGCATTCAGTGCAAGCTCAGCGGATGCCGCCCTGACAGGTGATTAATGTGAACGCTGCTGAATGGGATGATGAATCTACATATTAGAGTTCTGGCTGTGGTGTACACGAAGGTGCAAGTGGCTCCGGCTCCATCGCAGATCAGCTTCATTGCTGGTAATACTCCCCAAGGACAGGGCAAATGTTATATTGATGACAGAGATGCGGCGCACTGCATGTGTATGTACTGTACAGTGTGCATGTATCTATAACAGAGGTGTGTGTTTGTGTGGGCAGCTTCGGATACATTATCATGGAATAATGAAAAAGAGAGGAGCACCTTGCATGTTCTAATGTGCACCCATCAGCTGAAGGGCTGTTAGGGCTGCAGCTGCTCCATTAGTGAGATAGAGATGAGCAGCAGCAATAAGTCAGTCGGTGATGATCATGAAGGACAGGGCACTGTGACGGCACAGTAGGCAGGACAGCTCAGGGACTCGTCTACTTTGCCTCTTTGCCTTTTACTTGCCTCTCAGCACCATTCTATACGAATTCAGACCAAAAGACGAGCTGCTTAAAAAAAACAAAAAACAAAACAAAACATACCATTGTGATCTATGATAGGAGAGACAGGATTTTACAACTTTGGAATGCTATTAATCACCAGTACACAAGTAATGCTTTATTTTATGAGTTCATAATTACCTAATGTTTCATTCACAGGTGCGTGCAAATGTTTTATAGCAATTTCCTGGGAAGTAATTACAGGAAGACACAAGAAAAGTGTTCTTTGAACGGCTGCATACAATAACTGCAGGTGCTGCATGTGGACAACAGATAACTGATCGCAGCTGATGAATCATAGTTGACTGATGTTGAATATTTTTATTATTGATATATACATATATTTCCCACTCACCCACTTTCCCACTCAGGGCGGTTTTTTCCTTCAAGCTCGGGTCCTCTACCAGAGGTCTGGGAGCTTGAGGGTCCTGCGCAGTATCTTTGCTGTTCCTAGGACTGCACTCTTTCGGATTTCGGATGTTGTTCCTGGGATCTGCTGGAGCCACTCTCCCAGTTTGGGGATCACAGCCCCGAGTGTTTACATGTATGATATTCATTGACACAAGACTCTCCAGGCATAAGACCATCTGAATAAAATCTTCTTGTAAATTCTCATCAGTGTTACATGGCATGGGCCCCCGTGAAGCATCAGATGACCAAATGGGAACCAAGATCCAGGCCAGGGAACTAACCCTGGCTCACTGAACTGGGGGGGGTGGCTTCAAACATCTGTGCAGCCCATACCGAATCCACCTGGCTACTGAACCTTGCCAGGCATAAAAGGAAACAGCAGATGTGGAGGCCACCCCAGACATGGGGGAAATTTCTGTTCCCACAGGCAGTGTCTGATCACTTGTAGACAGGCCTGTCCCCACCCCACACCAGATGACAAAACACACAGGTCCTGAACCAACCGACCTGCCATTCATGTCTGCATGCTTGAGCCAATATAGAACCAGCAGCAGACAGTTGGATGATTTTTGTGCATTGGCCTAGAATAAAACGCTCTGTGCACCAGTGAACCTGTTGTTCTTGTTGTCTGAGGTTGTCCTCATCCTAATTCTCAGTCTCCATAGTGCCCTTAAAATCTCACAGATTCAGTTACATCAGCTATTAAAATGTTGCCTGTATCCAGATATGTTATTTAGAGAATTATCAATGAAATCCGCTTCTTGGCATTTACACCTGGGGCTTTACTTATCAAACTTCTGAGAATTACATTTAAGAACGTTCTGAAATACCAACTTGAGAATAAAAAGGTTATTTGATGAGCCACAAGATACATTTATCAAACAACTTACTCCTACTTACAGCAACGTGTAAAACTCTCAGGTGATTACAAGATTGGTCAGAGATCAGTGATACAGTTTGTTCAGTGATACATTATCCTGCAAGAACACATTAATTTAATTTCATATGTGTGACATCTTTGAGTCCCCATGAATAATTAAGACGGGGAATTAGCAAAAACTGATATAATTACAATGTATAAATATATAAACAGGGATGAAATGTTAGGAAATTAGATGAAATGGAAACAAAACTGCTCCAAGACATTGTTTCCCATCAGAGAAATCATGTAATAAAGGAGAAGTCAATACCGCATGTTGACAATTGCAGACAATGAAAATGCTTAAAGAGTAATTGCAAAGTTTTCTCTGAACTCCTGAAAATGTCAAACAAGAGCAAAAATATGGTGTAACATCCAAGCAAATGTTCAAATGCAAAAACTGATGAACATTTTAAATATCTTGGAATCATTCCAGACTGTTTAGCCTTTGAGAAACAAGTTTTAAAGTCTGCTAAATGGTTATATTTCCATAGTGAGCCAAGCATGCAATAATTCTCTCAAACCTTAGCTACTGCCTCAGACATTAGTCAAAAACTGGAGTTTCTGTACTAAAGCCAACAGAATCACTGCATAAAAAAAAAAACACAAACTGTACTCTATAACAAAGTCAGTCATTACCACCACGGTCATATCATTTGCCCAACCTCACTGTAGTGCATTATTTAATCACTGTAATGAAAATGGTGTTGTGGTTTATTTCAAGAAAGCTGGCAGAAATTTCGGGACCAAATAAAATGATCTTCAATTCTGATTCACTGAGTTTTTGACAGCTTAATGAGTGTGTGCTCTGATTTGATAACACAGTAGCTGTAGCTTGGTAGGTGAACCTGACTTGAAAACAGCACTGCATTGTTGGAACAATCATCCACAGAAGCATTAATAATTAATGATAAGACTTTTCCGTCTCATCAAAAGATGTAGCCTGCAGCATTTACTTGGGTCAAAATGTCACAAAATGCTAGTGTTTGCTCTATTGACTGTAGACTTGTGAGAGAACTTAGGTCAGGCCACAAAGGAAAAGAATGCAGAGATTATTAAGTTGAAAAAGTTTTTTATTGCTTCATTGGTAAAGAAACGTCTTTCTCCTCTTCCTTGGCACCTCCATAGGGAGGTCTGAACGAAGGATTATCTCACTGTTATCAGAAAGGTCTTCAGTGTCTTGCTAAGGGGTGTGTCAGCAGGATGGGTGTGCATTGCTACAGGGTGGGTTCAGTTCAGGCCTCTACTTTCACTGCACCTACCTTTTGTTTCACAATGTATGTGAAGAAAAAGCAAAGTGACTGTGAAGAATTCAATTCTGCTTCCTAAGCTCGTGCCTCTTGCAACCCTGAAGAGGATAAGCACTTTAGAAAAACTGGAATGACTAAAATTGAATTTAAATGTGCTAATGTATTAACCAATATGGCAGCAGCGTATCTCTCTGTCTGTCTGTCTCCCACACACAATACAATAAACATAAAGTCTCTGTGTGAAGATTGAGCTGTTTTTTTTTTTTATGTGAATAAATAAATAAAATCTCTGGTTTCAGGGAAGATACCTTGTGGCAGAGTTTCACATCGGTTTGCTGTGTTAGGGGGAGGTAAAAAAAAAAAAAAAGCTCCTGTGGCTGCCGGTTGTGGGCTCCCTTCTGCCAGCACTCTGTTAATCATCCACTCTTTTTAGGGGAGGAAAAAAAACTGCTCGGTTTATCTGGTGATGTTTAAGAGAGAGAAAGCAGCAGAGAAAGTATCCCTTGTGGTCTTGTTCCCCCTGTTTAAATGACAGAGAAGGATACAGAGGCTTTCTTCTATTTCTCTTTTTTTCTTTTTCTTTTCTTTCTTTCCTCTTTTTGTTGCATTACATCACACACTTTATCTCAATGATCGTACTTTGTGTTTTTGTACATTATTGCACAGATCTGCACATTATTTGTACAGACTGTCCTTCTCTTAGTACTTTCTTTCTTTTTTTATTTTTTTATTTAGTATGCTTAATGCATGTTCTGTTATGGGACCTACCAGTCCAAGTCTTCTCTTTGCACCAACAACACCATGGCAAATTCCTTATATGTGTAACATACCTGCCAGTAAAGTTTTCTGATTCTGATTCAAACCCCTGGCACTGAGCATATAGCCAACCACCTCCCCCCATCCTTTGGTACCCAGCCTTGCCTGAAGGCGGGCCTCAGCACTTTTCATTGATTCACAAGGTGAACGTGTTTTTTTTTTTTCCTTAATGTGGGCTGCTGGGAGATTAAACCTCTGACACCATATGTGTCCCTTCCTGTTTGGGATGGACACTGTCAGGGAGGACAAATCTAGGTAGGACTCTTCTCTTTGCTGTGCTCAGAGCCACACAGAACAAGTCACTGTGTAACCAGCAATAAATCAGTGACATTCCCATGGAAATCTGCTTTGCGACTCTCTGTTACTGATCAATATAACGCAGCTGTGACGCGAAACACAAGATGAGTCTTTCCACCGACTCATCTTGTGTTTAGTAGATCTTTTCTAGAATAACTCACTTTACAATAGTTCATACTCCGAAATAATACTGATTGTCTACATAGCCCGTCTATCCTCTATCTTCACTATGCAGACAGGACCCTGAGTCCTCGCATTTGATGATAGCTCTGACTGTCTTAATGTTATGGGTCTTGAGTCACTCTTGCAACCTTCAGAGAATAACTAAATATTATGAGAGCACAACATAACAAACAATGGCGTGTATTAGCCCTTTAACACCGTATGACAGCACCATAATCTACCACACTGTATGTAAGCTACAGGTCATTTAACATAAAGAAATAAACAACAAATAAATAAACAATCATATTAATTTCTACTTTAAGAGTATTCCCTCTTCACTTCTCTAACAAAACTGCTTCACTTACATCACACCAAGTTTGATAAACCATACAGCAGGTTTTCCCCAGGTATAATTTCCGGTTTAACTCACATTTATCGTTTTCTTAACCTTTCTCTTTGAATTATGACATTAACCCAGCAACAGGAATAAAAGGAAAAACACATTGTATACACCTGTAATTATTCTATATTTAGCCGGCACAACAACACCACGCAAATAAAAACCGCTGCAGGCCTGTGTAGGTGTTTGTGATTGTGGGGACCAAAAACTTAGCGATCATTTCACTTCAACTGGAGCAAAACCAAGAAAACACAGCAGTACCTTGTATCAAGAGCTGTACGGTCCTCCAGAGAAGTTAGCAGTCCATAGTCCTAGGTACTGGAGCACAATGGTAGCGATGAAGCATATCCACGAAGCCTTGATGGTTATCCAGCGTTGCCAGAGGAACTCTGAGCTTTCCCGGGCAACTCAGGGCGCTATCTGGTGAAGGTCTCTCGTCTCCCGGCCGGAAGTCCTGACGAAGCTACTGTGTCTAGCTGGGTTAGCTAATAGCAGCATACGGTTTGCTAACTAGCCGCTCACTTAACCAACGAGCGGGCTAACAAAACAGACTACAGCACACTAAACTCCGTGCAGACGTTTTCTGTAACCTGCACACATGTTCGCTCCTTCACATGATTTAGCACACAATCCAGGACATGAGTTAACACAACTTTTTCCCCGCACACGTCGAATGCCCACCAGGCCAGAGCCCCGACATTAGCTCGTTCACTGCCCTTCTCTCTCTTCTCTCACTTCCCAGACGTCAGTCAATTACCCATCGACAGCCGCGGTGGCTAGATACACTTCTCTGGACTAATGCATTCCTCTCAAACTTTTATTTATTTATTTATTTATTTTTAAACAAAATGAAATAAAACACATTACAATACACGAACTACAATTTTAACACATTTTACTCATGAACTTTGTTTATTTATTAATTTCTCACAAACACTATTTATGCATTTAACTATTTAAACTATTTATAATTTTTAACTGGGCAACATCTAGATTCACTGGGTGCTGTGGCCTTTTAGCCACATTAGCAGCATGGCTTTAGAGATGGAAATGTTGCTCTGAGCAAAACATGATAAATT
Organism: Toxotes lorentzi; assembly: GCA_037833715.1. NCBI lineage: Eukaryota > Metazoa > Chordata > Actinopteri > Toxotidae > Toxotes > Toxotes lorentzi. The sequence goes on from JBBMJY010000025.1 coordinate 22,721,827, forward strand.
GCTTGTTTTGTACAGACATCCATGGTGCCCAGATGATGTAACCTAATGAATTTGAGGATCACGGACAGAAAAAAAAAAAGAAAAAGAAACACTGATGCAATTCTGCAAAGCTTAGACTATGTTAAGGGACATTTTTACAGTCCTTTCTCTTTACAGTTTATTTGTAGAGATCAAGAACTGTTATGTGGTTCATGTTAGGGAAGGAGCGCAGTTATCGCAAACTATTATTAGAACAGAAAAAATCATGTCCTCTGAAGACAAACAGCAACAAATCACCCCGAAAGACATTTCATTATGTTCAAGTGACAAAGTGCTCTAAGCAGCCATAATTAGATAGTTACCAGTTAGTTTTCCTACCATCTTCTACCATTGGTTTCTGAAGGTAATGACATATGATGTCATTCTGTTGATAGGGGCCATCAGACACATGCACGTGCGTTGTACTGCAGGGCAGTGACAAAGGACATCTTTAAATGTTTAATTTGGGCGACTTGTTGGGTTGGGATAAGGAAAAGATTTTGGTTATGGCTTCTAAAAATTGGAAATGTTTATTGCAGGTCTGTGACAGGACACAAACTCTAGCCTTCCACATTAAAGTCTCACATGCTGTGTGCCAATCCACACTTTCCTCCACACTACATAAAGGGCTCATCTACTTCCTGCATTGGCACCAAATGTTGGTTGTGGATGTAAATCATCAGGTGCAGAATCATGAGCATTATTCCTGGAGTAAAAGGGCTGATGCAAAATGGCATCATTCCCTGATGATGGAACCAGCAGTGAATACAAACATAACCGAACATCAAAGCTTATCTTTATTGTATACCATAATAATACTATAGTAAGACTTCACTTATCAGACATGTTCCATTTGGGTGGTCCTTGTTCAAACTGTGCGGCAACTTACTGTCTGAAATGCTGTTAATATACTGAAAAGGCTCCTTAGTTAGTCTTACTGTTAGTTATCCTGACATACAGCCTTCCTGACAATCTGAGAGTGGCTGAAAAGTGTTGATATGTATCTTTGAACTGTCAGGTAAACATATACATTTTTAATCCGGTTACGATTTGATTTTCATGTAAACTATTATTTTTAACTCATTCATTTTATTTCCATTTTATCTGTATTTTAATTCTTTAATATAATTTATTTTTTAAATCTTGATATCTGCTCCTTCTGACTCTGTGTGCACTATAGTACAGTGAAACCTGAGACAAGTTTCCACACAAGAATTAAGTATATCGGAAACACAACGGTCCAACCCCTCATGACCCTGAACAGGAAGTATTGGGAAGAAGGTCAAGAGGTTTTTTTTTTACTTATCACTTGAGGCAGCTGAAGGGACTTTTAATCTCTGAATGCAGGGATTTTACATTTCCTTGTACTGTTAGGTCAGTTCCCGTATTGATTAGCTGAATGATAGACTGAGACCAACCTACAGAAACTCCTCTAGCATTATTTGTATCAAATAAATAGATAAAATATAAAACAGGCCTTTTGTCTTCCTCTTCTGGTCTGTTCATGACATGGTCTCAATCCCATCTGGACCAGCTCTTGACCCAAGCTGGACCGGACCAGGTCTTGGATATGTCTTGAATTCAACTGAGGTGGTCTGGACTGTATTGCTATTGTTGACCCTCTTTGACTTTCAGAGAAGCAGGAACAGTTCTCATTTAATTTTAACATGCCAGAGGCATACTGAGAGCTCCCAACCTGTATAATAAAGATGAAAAGAGGCTGGTTGGGAGCAGGGGTTGGGATGGTGGGGGTCGTAGCTGAGGTGGGCTGACACAGCTTCTGAGCCAGATGATAGAGCTATAATTTCCTTCTGAGCCATGATAACAGTGGATACCTGCCAAAGCATGGGCGCAAAGGGCTGATGATAGTAAGACTGCTTGAATATTAAAAGGGCCTTTCTTCTGAAGGAGATATAAGGTAAATTGTGTTTTTTTTTCTGCTTAGATTTTGCAGTACAGTTGGCTGTTGCTTGCTGTTCAGCAGTTAACCATTTCAAAGAAAAACAACTCAAAGAAATCTGTGATAGACACTGATTCTGGGTATCAAAATCAGGGGTTCTCTGTTAGACCCAGGATCTCAGAGGTTGGTTACAGGTTCTCTTGGTTTCACTGTAATCACCAAGTTTGGTTAGGAGATTGGCGGTAGCAGACTCCATAACGAGCAGGAAGACCTCCACCCCACACAAAACACACACACGACCACTGGCTTAAGAAAACAGTAGGAAAATAATTTATATTTGCATAAGGGTGCTGTTCAGTGTCATTTCTCTGCACACTTATTTTGTAATAGCTTCTAGATGCTGGCTCAGAAAATACTTCAGTTAGATCTGAACGAATAAAATAAAATAAAGTAAGTATTTTCTCTGTAAATGTTAGGTTAACTACATGGTCTGGTAGCTGACCCTAAAACCTTTGTCTGTCCAGAGTGTAACTTGCCTCTCGTGGGTGTTTGAGGTGAGGGGCATAATACAGCAGCACTTCCACCATTAGATCTGCTCCCTCGAATGGCAGCAGACGTTGTCTTGGAGGAGAATGCAAATGCTGGGCAGAAAGGTGGATCCATCAGCTTAATGACTGTGTTTATACCACAGTTTGTGAATATCAAGATGATGGTTGAAGCTACAGCTGCCTCTAATTGTGGGGCTGTGAGTCTGGCTGCTCGCTGGATGGAGATTAACTTCAAAAGGACCCAATCAACTCCCTTTCCATCTATTCCTTCATCCCCTTACTTCTTATTTTCCCTTATTTCCCACCCTCTTCCCTCCATCTTTGTTCCCTTTCTTTAACATTCTTTGTCTCTCCCCCTCATTCATTGCTCTTTCTTCCTCTCACTTCACTGTTTTTCTATGTGGCTGTGGAGCTTATGTTGATGGTGTTCATATTGATCAACAGAGGCAGAGTTAGGAAGTGAATTCTGCTGTATGACCTGATGGAGTTGTGTGGTTTTGTGTGTGTGTGTGTGTGTGTGTGTGTGTGTGTTTGTGTGTGTGTGTGTGTGTGTGTGTGTGTGTGTGTGTGTGTGT
>JBBMJY010000025.1:22724935-22765229 GCA_037833715.1 Toxotes lorentzi
TGTGTGTGTGTGTGTGTGTGTGTGTGTGTGTGTGTGTGTGTGTGTGTGTGTGTGTGTGTGTGTGTGTGTTTTTTTTTTCCTCACCATTTTGTAAGGAAGTGCACATGGGTTTATACGTGACACAAAGGGTTAATGGTAGTTCCACTGTACCTACCTGTGGCAGAAGTTTTGATTTGTAGTTTAATATCAGATTTCATCTGTTGATAATACAGAAACAGTGCTAAATGGATATGTTGTATGTGATCAGGCCACATGGCACTTTAATTATTCTCGCTACAGTGATACTATTTATGGGCCATGCACATACATATAGAACTGCACTAATATCCAGGTTATACTGTCATGCAACTGCTGTGTTTGTCTTCTTTCATTCCCCAAGACAGAGAGCAGTGATCACAGCAAGCAAGTACTGCAGTGGAGATGTTTTAGTTCAGTGTGTGATGCTGAAAAGGAAGAGATTATTTGGCTTTTTCCTCCATCTGCTTTGTGTTGTCTTCACTTTTCACTACTCTTAACAATGTGTGACAGCACTGAAAACTCGCTGATCATTTACAGTTGTGGTCTCTCTGTTATCACTGTCACTACAGTGTGAAGTCACATTTTAGAAAACCCTGTCCATATGCTCCACAGCTGCACTGTAGCCCATAAAGTGTGATGTTAGTAGAAAGGTTAAGTATTTTGTTAATCCTTGGCTTCAAAAGGAGATGATTTTTGACATTCCTTCGACAGCTGAGCCACAGTGATGTCCTCACTCAAATACAGAGACACACTATATGAAATATACCATGAAACCAGCATGTTATGTTTTAGCATTTCTAATGCAGCCGAGAGTGTGTGAGATAGTGTTGTATTGTAGAAAAACTATCACAAATAGGATTAAAATATTGGATCATAAAATGCTGAGTCAAAGGCACTCCTTCACAGATGACAGGAAACCTGCATAACGTTAGAATCATGTCAGATGACAACAGATGACATGATACACAGAAATTGAGCGAGGATGACTAAATAAAAGAATAATAATAATATATTATGATGAAAAGATTGCTCAAGGAACCAAAATGTCCAGTAATGACCCTGGTGATAAAAGCTAAGGATATTTGGTCTCTTGAAGTCCAGACATTGTGAAAATGTATAACCTTTTCATCCGCTAATTTAAAGAGCACCGTCTGTGTGTGATCAAAGACATTTTGACACACACTCAGAACTCTCATTCTAATTGGTTTGGTTTTATATTTGGTTGTTAAAACATGAAACAAACCATGGTGTTTTCAGCTCTTTGAATCCCTGACAGGCTTATCATTCTATAAGATGGATCACAGGAAAGTGCCACCACAGTGAATAACAAATTACTGCAAAATAGTTGTTGTGGCCCCAAATTATTGTTATTATTAAGTATAAGATGAGCCTCTCCATCACATGCGTGACAAGCTGTGGGAGTAGACCTAATGAGCGATCTTAAACATCATGATGTACAATGGAACTAGATACATAAAGGACATTATTTAAAGATTGGCCACCTCTTACTGTTACAAGATAACCAACAACAAAGCTCCTGATTCTGTTAGGGACAATGTTGATTCAGTTTAGCCAGATTAGTTCGAAGACTTGGTGTTAAATATTTACTTGTGCTAAAGACCTTTATCTTCTTACACCATATCTTACAGGTGGTAACCACAGGTGTGTTTCCATAACACAAATTCCAGATTTCTGTTCAAAATGACCACCACTGATAACTGGGTTCAGTAATCATGCCTTAAGCATCTACTCTCTCAGAAATGCAACAAGTGTATCTGTTTACAGTGCCATTAAATGAACCGTGGGCTGAAAGGATCATCATCAAATCCTATTTTTTCTCACCACTAAATGTTGTCTTCCACATCACAAGGGAAATGTGTGCATGAACTGGAGTCTTTGAAACTGCTATATTAAGTTAATTACAGAATGTAAATGCACTGAATGGCTGTTTCTGGAAAAGTGCTCAAAAGTAGTGTTTCTTTTAATCAAAATCTTAAAGTAGCTATAATAGATATTTGCATTCATCCATTGTCCATGCCGCTTATTCTCTTTAGGTGGGGCCTACCCCAGAGAACCCAGAATCTTCTTGCTGTGAGGCAACAGTGCTACGCCAGACAGAATCAACACACCCATGTATGCTGGGCTGTCTGTGTGGTTTGCCTCCTTTCAGTTTTGAACACCCCTCCAAGTTTGTCACATTCAGGACTGTGGTTTTGATTGGCTCCACCATATGGCACACCATGTCACGTCATACTGATAGCATTCCCAGCTGACAGTCTGCCTCTCCTCTGAGATGAGGATGAAGACCAGGGCAAAGTCCCTTTCTTTGACAGGAGGGTTACAGGCTCTCCATCAATATCCTTCCCCATCGCTTGATTATTGCTCATCAGTTGTCTCTTGCTCCTCCTCAGCAGTGTCATGATCAAAGATCTGATCAGTCACTTACAGTTAATCATTTGATCTTTGTGATGCCACAGAACAAACAGTAGGCATCTCAAAGAAGCCTTTCATACCAAAAATGCAAGAAAGACACATATGATTGAAGCAATGACCTATAGTTATAGTTATATATAATATTTTGTCTGGAAAGTGTTCTTTGTGTCCATTCTAATCTCCCCTATTCATTTTCCATGGCCAGTCAAATTTTAATGAAAAGGGTCAAACTTTTATTTTTGAGATTAACATTTTTCAGACAGAATATGTATAAATTGGACAAATTTGACTGGAACAAAACAACAGGGGTAAATAAGACTTTGCTAATCAATTCACCATATCATGTATCATGTTAACATTGCATTCACAACTCATTTGTACTGCCTCCAAGAGGCCAAAAACAATTAGTAGTTGTTGTTATTTAAAGATCATGAATTTAACCGCTCTCACCAACAAACTGTATCAACAGAAATGACAAAATCAAAGAAGTAATGATCTAAGCCATGTATTAATTTGATAGCAGACCTGATGTTAAATCCAGTGGATTTGGACGTTCACAGGAAGTTCACAGGAGTATACATGTGATACAATAACAAGCAGTGAGAATCTTTGAAATTAGCAAGAAAAGGAAGCCCCACTGCTTACTCAAATCTAGAGATACAACGCTGCTCGAGGCTTTCAATCATGGATGATACTCTGTCCTTGATCACTATTAAATTGTTCTGTCATCCCCGCCCACTCTGAACTCTTGTCTTGCATATTGGATACTTCTCAAATGTATTGTTTGCTTGCTTAAGACTCAGGTGTGCAAGCACCCTCTCAAGTTCTCAAGTAGCCCAAATCTACAAAAACAAGTAGAGAAAACCAGAGATAGAGAACAGAGAGAACTCCAGATTTCAAGCTTCCAAATCTTAAATTCTTTTTCTGCATTTACCAGTCTGTTTCTGCGTGATCTCAAATCTTCACGTAGCCTGATTAAAGATTTAAATGTATCTTTTTAGCCTGAGTTTTTTGCCATCAATAAACCTCCATTCTTGACAAAGTGCAATAATCAGACACACAAACAAGCTTTTTCCTCCGTTCTTCCCATTCACCTAAATCCAGAGCATCACAAACTCAAAGCATCACAGTGGAACAAATAATACATTGTGATGGTTCTGCTGCCTAACCAGAAGTCCCGTCCTCTGCGCTGAAACTGTGCTCAGCCCTCATAAAGCCCGGGATGGTGGACAGGTGGAGAGCATAAGGCCTCAGAGGGGCGAGGGGAGAGATTTTCTGATATGCAGGTGGAGATGAGGCAGCGGAGAGAAAACAAGGCTAGATTACCTCATGTACCAGTGAGCACCAGGGAGAGGGGAAAAAGGCCACATCCTCCAGCTATGCTTCTCCGTTCATATGAATAATACATCCAGAATTCATAATGCATGATCAAAGTTATGAGAGTTATCCTGCCTGTCACTCCTTACTTTTATTTATCCGGTTGGGTGAAGATGCAGTGAGCCTCTGCTTTTCTGTAGTTTATATGCTTTACTGACTAAGGTATGCAGTTGTAGACTTTTTTAGACATGTGGAACCGCAAGGTCAAGAAATAAAGATTCTGTCATTGAAGGTGTTGTGTTTTTTATACATTGTGCAAACCCCAAGTCCATTTTCACTGAAAATACATCATGCCATGTTGCTAATTACTGTAGCCTGTCACTTGGAAGTGCTTGTTCAGTTTTACCAACAAACTCAGTAGAACTGAGGCTAACACATTTGATGTGACCAGCGTTTGGATTCAAAACCAACCATATGGCCAAACCAACCAAAAAAAAAAGTTGTTTCTCTGTGGTGTCTTGGTATTTGGGAAAGTGATAATAAAGATGAATTATTCTGTTTAAAGGGCATGCTGAAGCAGACTGTCACAGACCTGTGGGATTTTTTGTGACAAGTGAGTGTAATTCAGATTGCACTATCACCAATCTCCACTCATCTCTGACCCCGTCTCTATTTAAAGGAACCCAAACACACTTTAAAATGCACCAGATTTTGCATGTGGAGCAAAAACTCCTTCAACTTAAATGATCATATTCTGTAGGGTATTTGTCCCTACCCTCAGATACTACTCATAGGAACTTTGAGACTTTTTCGCTCTATAGACTATGTCACTAAACTTTTTCCTTTGCTCTCTTCTTAATTACTCTGGGTGCCAGAGGTCCCTAACAGTAACTATGGTTCATAATAAGCTGCTAGCACAGAAAACCTATGGGTTTGTTTTTTTGTTTTTTTTTTTACAGGAAGACAGACTTTTTGATGTCCTTTCTATAGTGCACAAAAAAGTCCATCAGCAGTGAAGCCAGTATACAGTATTTCTTCAGATATTCACACTAAGTGTTACAACTTCCTGAGTCAGTAAAGGGTGACTGCAGGAGGATCAGGAGGAACTGTCTTAACCCAAAGACAAACTATTTCTTGTGTTTAACAAAATATCACAGATTGGGGTGGTTAGCACTGTCGCCTCACAGCAAGAGGGCTCTGGGTTCTGGGCTCTTCTCCTTTCAGTTCTCCCCAGTCAAGGTTTCTTATTTCAGGTTTTTTACATTCTTTGTACAAATCATTTGGGCCTTTCCTTGTTCATGTTGATGCTCTGAGTTTATTGTGTGGTGTTTTCTTTTGTTGTGAAACAATCTGTCCATTCTGAAGCCCTTGGAGACTTTACCTGTGATTAAAGCCCAAACAAAACCACTTGAGCTCTTTTAGTTTCTAAATAATTTGTTGTTGAAGTTGCCAATTGTTTCAGCCCTAGACTTATTAAATCATGTTGGTCATGTTAGTAAGTTTAATTATAATAATCGCAGTGGGGACCTGAGACAAACTTTTTGCCCTTTTGTCCAGTTTGGATTTACAGTAGCGCTGCAGCATGCAGTATTACATCCTCAACTTCTCAAGCTTTATTGGTTACAATGGAACAAAGACAGTTTTCATTTTTTTGGTCTTGTGTTGTTTTGTAAGCTGTATCCTGGGGAAGGATTACAGATGAGGTGCCTTGATGGCTTTGGCTTGTTTTCATTCAGCCCACAGTTGGCGGCAGACTGAGCTTGTTGCTGCAGTAACAGATTATGAAGAAGTGATTTACACATGGATTTCCCATTTTTAGTAGCTTTGCTTGTAATGTAATGCTGTTGGCTAACAGAACAAACAATGCGAGGCTGCTGCTCTTTGTTGTCCCTGTAGCACAGAATTTGCCACCCACTGGGATATACAGTGTCACACTTTGTATGTATTCCAACTCAAAATCTGGAAGAATACAGGTACATTAGAAATGTTTTACAGGAGTGTGTATAGCATCTGCATACAAATACATGAGGAGTGAAATGATTCTACTATGTAGTAATCCTGTTGATTCCTTCATGATTCGGGCTGGAGTCACAATGTGGTTAGCCTAGCTTGTCTGTGAAGGTTCTCCATCGTCCAGGTCATGGTCATGGTATTTCCAAAAGGTATAGACTGGCAACTGGACTTGCTTGAGGTCCTTGAAGATGTTTCATCTCTCATCCAAAAGGCTTCTTCAGTTCTAAATGACTGGTGGGGAATCCAGGTATTTACCTTCTTGTGGTGTTAACACCTTGAGAGTCATTTAGGTTACATGTGAGTTGCTGTCCCACCCTGCCATCATGTGAATCGTTAGAGTCACGCAAGAGATGGTCATTCCGGTGCCTTCACTGCTCTTTCAAACCATCGATCTTCTCGGGCCAAAATGTGAACGTTGCTGTGCTTCAAATGAGAGTCCCTTGTCCTTCAGGTGTAGGTGGACTGCTGAGTCCTGACCTGAGGAGCTGGCTCTTTTGTGTTGTGCCATGCGTTCGTGAAGTGGTTATTTTGTTTCTTCAATGTACACCAGCCTTGTAGAACTAGATAAGCCTCTTGGATGACAGGAGAAATATCTTCAAGAACCTCAAACCTCAAGTCCTATTGACTTTGTATACCTTTTGGACATTAGTTTACAGCCACCCTAGGGACTCTGTGAGATAAACTGTAATGTAACATTCACCATATTGGTAGGTTTGGGGGTCATCAGAGTCAATGACCATAAAGAGCTGAATCAAATTTCACTTCAGTCCATCCATTGTTTCCACCCTGGATTAATACACTGTTAGTGTGGCTAAAGACACCAAACTCAGCCTAATGAATTATTAACCTCAAATTTTGCAATTTCAATTCATAATTAAAAAGATTAAAATAAATAGAAATCTTACTAAATTATTTGCATTTAAATTTATTTAGATTATATTACATCTAGATTAAAATACCAATGAAATAACAATATAATGAATGTAACCAGCAGTGGATGGCTTCAGATAATACTACATCAAGAACAACAATCATGACTGCTTATTAAAATATAAAAGCCTTCTATTACACACTAAAAGCATCAACGGTACGGCCAATACTATTCTAGAATAACAAACACAAGGTACAAATGGTAAATCCATAATGCACTGGTGAAACTATGTACAGGTGTGTGTGTGTGAGACGGACAGAGAGTAATAGCGGGCGCATATGCATGTGAGGGAAAAAAAAGTGGATGTGTGAAAGTGAGCAAGACAAAGGATTATAAGCATGAAGTGGGAGACTGAAGTTTCCAACTATGTAAGATGGAGAAAGAAAGAGAGTGTGCATGCAAGAGATTGATGATTTTAATACAATGACCAAAGAAGACAGCTGAAGACGATTGACAAACAGACCCCCTCTAAGCATCTAGCATTAATATGCAATCATTTAACATATATTGACACACAAACCTATAGCAAATTTTGCCCAGATTTCAGCCTTACTGAGTGATTGCAAGTAACCAGATGTGAGCATCATGGACAGGTAAAAGAAATCAATATTCACCAAATGTGAACAGCCACATGTGGTGTTAAACACTTCTGCAACTCGACCATTATCCCAACCTCGATCCTGACCTCTCTGAGACGTTTTGTTTTGCAGTATTATGACAGCATAACACTGTTTTCACCATTTCTTCTCAGAGAACACAATCATCACTTACACAGCTACAAGAGGTCTTTAAAATGGGTTCTGTTAGCCATTTGATCAAATGACCGATGCTATCATTTTACTGGACAGTCTCTAGGAGTTTCTCAGTACTGGGTTAACTGGGTCTAACAACTTCAAACTTGGCAAGTTGAACTACAGTAGCTCTTTCAGAGCTTTCAACCATGTTGACCCTGAGATATGATCAACAAATACACTTGTTATCCTCGCTGTAATGTTTATTTACAATGTACAAATACACCATATTGCTTCTGTTCATAGTTATACATTTTTTTATTGAATTGTGCAACAGTGACATCACTATTTTCCCATTAATTTCCTATTATAAGCATTAACATCACCTTCAGAGAAACTAATTTGGCAGCAATAAATATTAGATTTACACAAGTTCTCCAAAGCCACGTTGACAAAATGGGTCGACCAAGAACACTCCTGGGCATTCTGACCTTACTTGTGAAGAGTGAAAAGTGAACTTTATCTGAACAGCAATTGAGCTGTGACACAAGTACAGACAAGGATGCAGATTAAGACAGGTTTCTATGTGCCCTGCCTTGAAGAACGAATGAAAGAACCTAAACTATCGTTTGTAAATGTGTGTTAAATTATCTTGCATTTGAATGTTTATGGAACGATGGAAATCCATCAGCACATGATATACAAGAATTTTCAAAAAAATTTCTTGAAAGCAGTATCTTTTTTAAGATTGTTTCTTCCATTGAAGAAAAGTTGACCGGACACCACTTCCATAAAAGGTCTCTTTCCATGGAGGTACTCCCACCACAGGTGGATCTCAGACACTGTAATCTGGTCACGCTCCATTAGACCACCATGGGTCTCACTGTGTGTAATCTGGTCATGGCTTGTAAGGTTCGGGTGTTTCTCCCTGAGTGTAATTTTGGATTATGTCTGTAAATCTCCTGTGGTGGGGATCAGCAGCGGATAAACGCCTATGACTTTCCCTTTTCACCGCGCTCTCCCAAACCTTTCAGCCCTGCATTTACTCAGCCAATAATCTCCAGTAGCACACACACTGAGAAACAAAACAGCCTAACCCCTTTTTATTTTTTTCATCACTCGATTTCCACCCAAATAGCACAGGGAAGAAAAGTGTTGTCATCTGATTCAGTGCTTTATTCTGCATGGTGCATTTTTTTTTTGTTTGTTTCTGATCCTGTCCATCCCTTACAGCTGTGTGTATGTTTGTATGTATGTTATGTGTTTCATCTCACCTTTTTGACACAGTCCAAAGTGCCCCCTGTGTAGTTTTAACACAGGGCTGTTTTTGATCCGACTCCCCACTCACAGTGTCTAAAACTCAGGCAAACCTCGCACTGGCCAGATGTGCAGAGGTGAGAACGTAGGCAGAGTTGGAATTCTTTAATAATTTTTCACACAACTACCTCAACCACTTTCTGTGTGTACAACTGGATCACCATGTATGCTGTCGAGGAAGCATCGTCTGAAAGCGAAAGCCATTATCTCTATTTGTACAAGTCATCACATCTACTTTTCACACTATTGTGAGCAACACTTGAAATGCTGTTTGTGCTCCATTAGCACATTACGGTGTCAGTATCCAGGTCACCGTCACCACGTCAACATTTAAATACCTCTATTCTTTATGCAGTTAGGAATAAACCCCATTTGTAAAATTTTGAAAGCACAATAGTGTGCTTTTTACTCTTTTATTGTAATGATAATACCCTCCTGCACTAACCCCAGCTCCACTAAGAGCTGATCTTCCCAGTTTGGTGAAGGGGAACTTGACCGGCGTGCACAGAACCCTGACCTCAACCCCATCCAGCACATTGGCAATGAACTGCAGTGGCCTTCAGGAAGGCTAATGTTACCAAACCTTAATGTTATCATTTCATTATGAAGGTCACCCATATGAATAATTTGACATGACTAGTCAGCAGATAAATGAAACAGGTAATGGAGCCTCAGTGCTCAACCTGAACTGACATAATGCTACACTATAGCACAACTGAGATTTATATAGATAAAATGATGACCTTCTAAATGTTGCTAGGAATGCTTTTGTTGTTGTATTAAGACTGCACAGTCGACAAAAATTCATCTATGCTATAGTTCATCCATTAGCTTATCACCCTCTATTAAAACAGTCAGTGTTGGTTTAACCAAACGCTCGCTAGCTAACACTTGTTAGACCTGGCTAGTTCACAGGAAACTGTTGCTGAATTAATTCATTTTTCCTACCTGGTTGACCTTAACTAGTGAAGATGAAAAGGCACTAAAACATCCTTTCCTTCATCATTCACTTCTCTGAGGGTTTCTTTATTTGTACTAGAAATGGAAGCTTGCTTAGCCACGTTTTCATTATAAAAACACATTTGGAGTTTTTCCAAAAAAAAAAAAGGAACTGAAGAAGCCTTTCGGATGAGTGGAGAAATGTCTCTAAGAACCTCAAGCAAGTCCAGTTGTCTCTTTTTAGCTTTTGGAAATACCGTGCCCTGCATGACAGAGAATCTTCACAGACATGTTTGGTCGTTGCAAATGGAAGTGATGTGCTTGTTTATTTGCATACAGGGTGGGGAAGTGAGATCCAGTCACAAGTGGACACTGGAGACACATTTTAATGCCAGGTGTGAACAGACATACTTAGAGCTATCCACTTGTGATAGGATCACCTGAGCTGCATGTTAATGCCAGATCTGAAGTAGGCCGGACTGATCTGATCTCAATGCATCTTTGGTGCTTTCGCACCTGTACTTAAGGCTGAGCACTTGTGATTGAAGTACCCAAGATGCATCTTAATGGCAGGTGTGAACATGGCCACAGTCTCAGAGCCACTCTTCACCAGCCATGGTAATTAGACAATTAATGGGATCTGGCATGTGAGTCGGTTATCTGCCCTCTGACCCAGCTGAGACGCCAAGATTAATATCCCATCACAGTGCACCTATGTGTGAAAACATCAATATGATAATGGAGAGGCTGACACCTACACAAATGCACACAAAAGAAACAAACACCACAGGCGACATTGTAATGATCAACACAAAAAGGAAGAGCATTTTGTGTGTGTGTGTGTATGTGTGTGTGTGTGTGTGTGTGTGTGTGTGTGTGTGTGTGTGTGTGTGTGGAGTAACAGTATGTTTTCCCGCCATTCAGCTATTCCAGAGGTTGCAGTGTGTGCACCTCTGTCAGGAACAGCCACAATTTTGTGCCAAAATGCGCACCAAAAATGGTACAGCCTAATCAGCATAAACACAGCCTAAGCAGTGACAGGAAATAAGCAAACAGCCACACACATAAAAATATGGAGTTGCGCCCCAGAAAATTGCATAAAATCAGCTTTTTTTCCCCTGGTTCTGGCGTTGTGCCTGCTGGAAAATAGAGCCCTCTCAGTGTTGCAGAGGGATCTCTCCTCTGGCAGATACACACTGACACGTTGCTTCTTTACTAATAAACTGAAAATCAACGAATGCACTGTTTCCTCTGACAGTGATCAGGTGTTTGCTCAGCCTCTTTAAATTAACAACTATATATTTGTGAGCAACTTTTAAAGACTTCAGACTTCTTTTAATTAGCTTCAAGAAGCTGAGTGCCACAGATAGAGCGGAGAAGTCGAAAAGAAATGGACTATAGAGTAACACAATATAACTTTTGCTCTTTTCTATGGATTTATTGACAAAAAGACAAATATTGTAAATATTGCCAATATTGTAATATTTCTGTGTTAATTCCTCATTTGATTCAACTACATTAAGAGGAAATATTGTAGCTAACAGCTGTGGTTACTTGTTGGAAGTCTTGGAAAGTTCACATACAAAACATACTTCAATTAGCCATGTAGAAATGGCCAAAATATATATGAATAAACACACACACACATATGAACAAGCACACACACACTGTTACAGATGAAACTACTTATGGATAATACGTTTGAGAGTTACTTGAAACAGCTCCATTAAAAACCACGATTAAGAATCGCCCTGGTGGATGACATACAAATGCTATACAAATTGGCCTCTTGATGATTGCTGGCCTAAATGGACACTGCTGTAAACTTTACATTACTATTCATCATCATCATACAGTTTAACATACATTCACCTGTGAGGATATTATTGCTATCAGCATCATTGTGCTAAGCTGTAATTGTGCTCTCTCACCAACAGCTATAACTTTACTGTAGAGGTCATTGAGCACAAATATGCACTGATGGAGTGCGAACACCAAGGTCACTCTACCACCACATACATGAAGTCACCAGCCAAACTCAGAGGTTCAAGCAGATAAGGGCGCAGACATTTACAGACCAGCAGGGCAGACAACTTAGAACAAATGAGTCTAATGTAATCTATGGCTGCATCTCCCACAGCTTCCTGTCCTCAGATCTGTGCCACCTCTGGGCTTGAGGGCTTTAATCTGATTGGCTGCCATTCTGCTGAGTCGTTGTGACTCACTTTGACCAGAGTCCTTGACAGAGGTCAGGGATTGCCTTCCACAGTGACCTTGTAGAGTGGTTCAGTTTCTGCTGAGTGAGCAAATTTCCAGCGAGCAGTTCACAGAGCTGAAGAGATGCTTTAACTGTATTAGATGACAGTGGAATGATGGATTCAGTGCTTACAGTATAAACTGTTGTGCTGTCACATGATCTCTGATTGGCCCGAAAATAGAATAATAAGAAAGACCTACATGATCGCTTACATTCCTCCTTTGTTGCTTACATTTCTAGAGATATCCCACTTCTGCCACGTCTGTTGTCCACATAGACCCAAGATATATCATACTTGGAGCCCATTTCTTGCTTCCTAATAATCAGCCTGCACATTGTCAGTGAAATGGAGCCTTAGGATTATTGCTCACATCAGCCCCATTTTATCACTCATTGACACCAGAGGCCATCTACCTATGATCCTTGCTGTCAAGAGCATGTAAGAATAGTTTGAATGTCAGAGGCATGAATATTCACCATTCAGCCACAACAACAGGTGATTGGTGTTAATGTTTTGTCTCAGCTGTGTACATTTCAGTGGTTGATTCTGTGGCCTGCACACCCATACAGGTGTTTTCAGTGCTGTCATTTTCACTCTGTTCTTGTCATGTTTCATTCAATAAAGACACAAGGGACATGAAATTGTGAATACTTTTTTTTATTTTCTTTAAACTTGTGCATCAACTTCAAAGGGTAAACTGTGTGCACTCTATTTTTGTTTTCACAAGTTCAAAATTAGTTAAGTGTTCTTATTATTATTATTATTTTTAAATACATCTTTTTTTCCTTTTTAAAACCATTTACACACGATTGCTCAGCACTGGATTCTAGCAGTCTATCAGTAATCAGGGGTGTAGAATGATAAGCATCATCAGCAGTCTTCCTCCCTTCCTGTGTGTGTACACTATATAGTTACTCTAACCAGTGTTGTCATTACTCTTCTTTCATGTGAAGTAAAAATATCTTTCTTTAAATATGATTCTTTTACATGATAAAAATAGTTTCTTTTTTTCTCTTCTTCTACTCCAAAACAACATTATGTCACTGATGCTTTACCAGAATGTTCTGCCTCTCTCTTGGAGAACAGAGCACTAATTGGTGTGAATTTGCTCCATGGAGAATGGGTGCAGTCTGCACTCGTGTGTATGTGTGTGTGTGTGTTTGGGTGTGTGTCAGCGTTGTCTAGTGTCTAGGAAAGCCTCCTGAAATACTGGCGTGGAGTACCACCGCTCTGCCATGGATGACTCTCCTCATGGTGCGTTTTGTGTTGATAAAAATCATTACAAAATTTTGATTCTCGTCGTACAAAAACACTTTTTCATAGAAATTGCATTTGCACAAGTAAATGTGGGGCTTTGCTGCCAAACAAAGAAAATAAAGCCACAGGTGTACAAAATGAAACTGGAGACTTGTTACTGAGCAAATGGAAAGAAACTGTGTATACCCATACAGAGCTGAGGTGTATTTACTGCAGTAGTGAAAATCCAGTCCATAGAGATATAAATAAGGAGTCATAAATAAAACAATAAATACTTAGAATAAATAGAGTTTGTGTGTTGTGTGATTGCTGTGAATTTAGACTTGGTGAGCATCGCCCACTACTCAAGGTACTACAAGGTTCCTCCTCATTGACATTAAGGGTGTGTACCTCCACAGAATCCTCTTTACATGACTACTGGCTGATACATGGACATCAACAGCTCACTACATTGCCCCTAGTCCTGCATGGTATGCTTGTATTTTACCATATAATCTTAAATCTTAAAATCACCCACCCAACCCCCTTACATTAAAGACAAAGTGTTAGTACTCTGAAACACAAATAAATGATATCACTTATTGCCTGATGTATGATATAGGCTACAGTTTATCCATTTCTGATGTCGATCAATAGCATATGTGACTAAGCAATGCCTCTCTGTACATTTCGGGAGCTGCCGAGGTCGCCATCGCCTTTGGGGCTTTGGGTTTAATTTAGTCGAGAGCCCCCGTGGTCACTCAGTTCACAACTTTTGAAAATAAAACAATCCTATACAAACTTTTCTCCATATTCCCCCAGTTAGTACCTCTATGTTCACTCATAATAATAATCTGAGATGCTCGTGAGGCTGCTCGACCAGCCTCTTTTGAAACTGTGCGGTGAAAGACTGACTGAGCAGCAGCTAAAGATGATAGGTCCAATTCTTTTTTTTCTTCTTTTTTTCCCCCATTGACCTCTTCTTTCCCAATTTAAATTTATTTCCAGACTATCTCTTCAACTCCTGGGTTTTGAAAATCCTGGCACCTGTAGACTGCCTCCTTGCCAAGGTGGTAAGAGTAATGAGGTAACTCACTGAAATTTCAACCAGGATCAAGTTATTTCCACAGGAAATATTGTTGAATCTCTTATCCCTAGCTAATTAAAAAGAAACAAGAATGACGTTTCGTCAATATACAACCAAGCACCTCTGCTCTACCTTTGAAATGACCCAGCTGTCAACCGTTACAACCCACTGCCCCCCCCGCCCCTTACCATTTACCCCTGCCCTTTGCCCCAGTGTCTCTGCAGAACTCCTCACTGCAGGAGAGAGGGTGAGAAAGTGATTGAGATTCCCATTTTAGGCCATGGTCTCTTTCCCTGGTAGTCTGCGGTCGTTGAAAGTGTGCATGTTGATGACCTCCTCCGTTTTCACCATGACAGGCGGCTGGGGCTTGTGTTTGAGCCGGCGCTGGCACTTGAGGGAAACCCGCAGCTCGTCCACCATGGCACTGCAGAAGGACCTCTATAGAGGGGAAACAGAAAAAGGAGAACAGAATGGTTTCAGACTGCTTCCCCTTGTCCAAATGTTGTAGGTAAAAAAAACAACAAAAAAACAAACAAACAAAGCCTGTTCTCCTAGTGGAGAGCCCTGTTTTGTAGCCTCCCCCAGTCACCACCCACCACGTTTGGTGCAGAGCTGCCACAGGGGAATATAGTGAAATATGCAATGTAGCAGGCTGGGAATGGAGGAAATGCTGGATGGGAACAGAGGAAGAAGTAGGGTGGAAGGAGGTGCAGGTCCATGGGCTGTGTAGCACAGTGTAAAGTGTAAAGGCATGGAATTACTCATCTCAGTGTCTGAATACATCAGTGGTGAATTTGTGGTTCTGGCTGCTCATGCAGGGCTTTTTATGCGCACAGTGTTTGATGCATTGCAAGATATTCTACATTTCACACGTATCCAAACTTGTATACTCTCAAAGTGCTGTACATTATCTGTACGTTATAAATCTGTAACGTCTGAAAAAGTTTAGCAGTAAGTTTGTCTTGTGTTACAAATATTTGGCTACAGACTCTTCTTCAAACTTGTTTTCTAATTAGTAGCCAGGATAGCTGTAGTCATTCGTAATTGCCAGTGTTTACCCATAATGCCTTTCTGCACTCTCAGAAAAGGGTAGGAACTTGTTTCTTTCTCAACCCTATCTCCAGACAAACACCAAGACTGGCCAGTTCTGCAAAACCCCAGATTATGTTCAATACATTTTCAGCCCACTAGTGGCATGGCTCTGGTCTGACAGCTGGTCTACTTGTTGCAGACTGAAATATGTCAACATCTACTGAATGGATTACCATTACCATACAATTTTGTCAACATTCACGGTCCAAAAGAGTATGATCCCCTGATTTTTCATCCTGCACCAACCACAGGTCAAAGTTTTCACTTATCCAGTGAATTATCTCAACAACTACTGGATGAGTTACCATGAAATCTGGTATTTGTGCTCACCAAGCATCCTTTAAAGGGAAAATCTATACACTTGTTTCTTTATTATTTATGTACTGGCATTTATACAATCAGCCATGAAAATACAGGCCAGGAGGATCAAACATCAGAACTGGCAGTTAGAGTGATCTCTGTGACTTTCACCATGGTAAGATTATTGGGGGCAGAATAGCTGGACTGAGTGTTTCAGAAACTGCTGATTTCCTGGGATTTTCCACACACAACAGTCTCTGGAATTTAACTCAGTTTCATTTCCAGGATCTGTCTGAGTATTGTTGCTGACCCTGTTCATCCCTTTACGGCTACAGTTCAGCATCTTCTAATGGCTACTTCCAGCAGGATAATGCTCCGTGTCACAAAGCTAAAGTCTCAAACTGATTTCACAAAAATAACAGGGAGTTTAGTGCACTTCAGTGGCCTCCCCCAGATTTCGATTTATTAGAAAACCTTTGGGATGTGGTAGAACAGGAGAGATGCAGCATCACAAATCTGTAGAAATGATGTGAGTTGGCCAGAAAGAGAAGGCCCTACACAGTATAAGATTCTTATTTCTACACTATTTGTTACATGGCGATTAAATTTTGACTGAGGTCAGGAAAAGATTGTGACCATGGCAAACATACAGTTAAAACACCATAAACAAAATCAAGAATTAACTATCAAGCAAAACTTATAAACTAAATGATGAAAGGCCCAAAAAGCTCTGAGAATAATTTAACTTTGAACATGTACGTCTCCATGACAACTGAGCAAACCTCCTTTGCTGAGAAGATACAGTGAAAAACCTCCAAAACAAGAGAGTAAGTGGACCTTTAGTGGAGTTTGTTTTGTCAAATGTCCAAAAGCAGGTATGATGTTATTTTACTACATAATAAGTTCCACACATCTGCAAGTTATTCTTTTGCTTTACTGAATTGAGTGGAAATCACCAGCTATTTGGAGGGAAGAAAAAGAAAAATCTCAACAAATCCTCCAAATTAAAAGACTAAATACGGTGATTTCTGATATGATGCCCGTATCAACTAGACATTGTTTTTGACGAATGCCTTTCAAAACTGTAAAAGAAATGTTTAAAAAATGAATCTGTTTTATGACGTGACAACACAAAATAGGACTTAGGGAGACATTGTGGTTTGGGTTAAAATTAGTAGTTTGTTAAGGTTAGACGAGTTTTGTTAAATTGTGTTACTGTGCCAGTACCTCTGTTTCATGACAAGCAAAGGCTCTAAGCTAACACTAATTTAGATAAACTGCTGACTCTTTGCACTCTAGGCTACCTTTTGGTGCAGCAGTGAATGTAGCTGCCCAGAAAAAAGGCTGGTAAGTTCCAACAGGATCCTGTATCAGTTCTAATGGTGAGTACACTGAGGAGAAATCTCCTTGCAGAATGTGATGAATCACTTTGGAAAAATAAGTTAAATCTCCAGTGGGCTGTGTGCGTGTTCCAGCCCCACTTTGTAACTTAACTTGATCAGACAGTTGGATTTCTACAGTTTTTCATTTAAATATTCCCTGGTGCAGTTTATACACACACTGTGATCATCATGTAGCTCAACATTTTGGCACCATGCTAAACACACTGTATAGAGCATGACTGGTGTAAATTACATGAATATGTAATTAATGCAAAGATGCATGCATAATCGAATGATTAAATGTACCCAATTGCCGTGTGACCCATTAAAGGGAAACTGATCCTCAAAAAGAAAGAAAGAAACAGTTAAGGCTAAGGCTATTGAGTGTGGTTAGGGTTATGCTTAGGTTGGCCACTGAAACAGTTTGGTTAAGACTAGGGATCATGGCTCTGATTAAGGTGATATTTACTAAAGCTTAGCCAAAAGATTTTCCAAGACAAAACATAAAAATGCTAATCATGGGGCATGCGTGAGGGTATAGAGGTTAAGGAACCAACCATGGACTTCACCATCCAAACAAGGGATGTTACTTCTTTCCATTTTTCCATCTACCACAATTTTCCCATTTTCTTGTCGCTTCTCTGCTGCCGTCTGTCTAATAATGACATAAAATTCCCCCAAAATGACATTTAAAAATGTTCATTTTCCTCATTTGCCTGAAATAAGTATTTAATAAAATCAAATGAAATTCTGTGTCAGTGAGTCTTCAGCAGCTACATTCAGTGTGAACATTTTACAACTTTTCAGAAGCTTTTCTTATTAAGATGATTTAAAATAGTTACATCTAGGAAGCATTATTGAATTATGTTTCTAACTGTATATGAACGTGTGCTTTAGGATCCAGGGTTAGCTCTGAAAAGGTTCTGTTCCTGTCAGTGTTATATTTTACTTTGCTTTCGTTTTCCAGTGTTTTGCAAAACCTTTGGTGCTTGTAAATCCTGGCAGTGTGACTACTTCAACATTGCTTAACATCCACTACTCACATTTTTTCTTTCTATTGCATAGATGTGTTGAGGGCACAGTTAAGGTTAGGACTAAGGTTAGGGAAACATTATGGTTACAGTATGGTATGGTATGGTATGGTATGGTATCAGTTCTTAAATTGTAGCTGTGAATTGTGTTCTCTTCTGACACTGCTACATAAAGAGGACAGCAGTTCATGCACATAAATTATTCTGTGTGCAATAGTCTCAAATGAGCATGAATATGTTCAGAATTTATCCACAGTCAACTGAATCTCTGGCCATAAACAGGTCTCCACTTGCTTCTTGTAGGTTTTTTAAATCAGCTGACCCTCATGCTATTATTTTTTTGTTCATCAGGGAAGTGAATTGCCCCCAACAGCTGTCAATGGAAAAACATTCTCACTTGCATGAGGGTTGAATACTCACTGAAATAGTTAATATCACTCGCCACTGTACTTCAGCAAGATGGGAAATCAACAAAACAAAGCCTAACCACGCAGATTAAGATTCTTCAGACAAAGTATTTCTTTCCAAATGTCCCTTTTTAAAAAGTTGTTTTCAGTGAAAAGAGCTGAACACATGGGTAGAATTTTTCCATTAGCCTGGACCAGTCTGCATTTGCTATGTAGTGACATACATTTCCATAAGAGCCTCACAGCAGGGGACAGCTGCGCTGAGCCACGCCACTGGTAGCAGGGTCATCCGGGGTCAACCCGAGAATTCTCGCTGTGGCATGCCATTTCTGGCAAACCTGAAAGAGGCTTTTATTTTGAAGACGTCATAGGAAAGGCAATGTTTTTCACCATAAGATCTCATGGGAGTGTGGGTAAATACGACGCCATTTCACGTGTCATTTCTAAGCATTTTAAGTTTTTCATGTGTCATTTAACACTGTGGTGGTCACGATTAATGGCAAAAAAATGATGTAATGATAGCACACAACATGACTTAAGGAAACTGGAGTAGTTTTGAGTTAGTGGAGCTTAGTTTGCAGTGCTGCTCTTAAATACAAACAGGTGCAATCAACCAGATATGGACATATTTTGCACTATTTTGTAAAATCCGTTGTAAATATTACAGGGAGGAATAGAACGAACAGAAAGAGCCACAGTGACCTGAAAAAAGGGTTCAGGCAACCGGGTCTTACCTGGCTGATGGTCAGAGGAAATGGTCTGGATCATTAGTGAGTTAGGAATAAAGCGGCTGAATGATGTGATTCACATAAACACCGAACTCAGAAGCACAAAATGCTAGCTCATGCAGGCCTTTAGGACAAAATCTATGCACACAAACAAACTCAACAGGCATTTCCACATGTGCTTAAACACAATCTCTGTGAGCACGGAGGGTTTTACAGGCCCATCAGAACATCATCACTTATGGCTGCACATTGTATATCCTCAGACTGGAGTCTGCTGTCGCTTCTTCACATTCTCTCCTCTTTTCTCATAAACTACTGTGGCATCTGCAAATACTGTGTGAAAAAACACAAGCAGGTGGGACCGGAACAGTCCTGCTCCTGGAGACACTACAAGCCATTGTGTTCTGTGCTCCAAGCTAACGAGTTTATTGTGATAAACAAAGTGACCACTGTGGCCCAGTGTATACTTATCCTTATTATATTCACAGTGCATGCAAAAGGGAAAGGGGGGAACACAGCAGAAGTGACTGGGTGTGAGGCCCTCAAATGTGCATTATAATCATTATGAGGCTGATTCAGGCACTTACCTAAAGGGCTAGCCCCTGTGATTGCTAATTAATATTGCCTTGTGACCACTGATAATGCCATTCACGGACAAAGGCGGAAATGCCAGAGAGAGTGGACAAAATTTTCAAATGATATTGATTCAGCTATAATAGCATTTCAACGTCAAAAAAAAAGAAAAAAAATCAATATCACATTGATTCAGAGACAAGTAACAGCATTTCAGACTAAACTTTCTCACACTAATTGGCTGAGTGCACTGTGTCATCACCATCACAGTCAGTCAGGTGCGAGTAGCATGTAACTTTGTTATACTACATTTCAACTGTTTGAACATTATTCAGTTGCTAATTTACATATTGGGGGGAAAATCTGATCAACTTCATCAAGCTGCTGATTTTTTTTTTGACAAGCATTAATTATCATTTATTTATACGATGGTCACTTTACAAAGTGACACCATAATTATTTTTTGATAATTTTGTTGCAGCACAGTGGAGAAGTCATTAATGCCTAAAACTATCCACCTATTAGAGGATTTGTTCTTCCTGCGCTTCTCATTTATATGCCCTGAACCTTTGTTCAATCTATGGTTTGGTTTTAGAATTTGTAGCATTTAAAAATTAAATTAATGCACACACTCCTCTGAATGTTTACCCAGACTATGGTATAAATGGAAACCACAGTGGTATTAACAATGTCTCTGCTACCAGTTACAACATGTTTAACGTGACTTGTTCTCTTTCCACAACGTATTGCATAAAATTGAGGTTAAAATGTATGCAGTAGTTTGGTGAGTTTTGAGTAGAGCAACACAAGCATTCATGCAGTCGTTACCATGTCAGTTATATAACTGGGCACATAGTATACACGTTTGAAGTCCAGCAAATCAAAACAATATGCTAAGAGAGGCTGAAAAGCGGCAGAGACAGATGCTATGCCTCCGTTTACATGACACAATTATTTAATCTTTTGTTAATATAATGATTAGTGGAGCTTTGATAGTGGATCATATTAAACTACCAGTTCTGCTCTGTGTGCTGGCATCTAATGCACAGTGCTAATACTGCTATACACTACACCTGCAGCAAACATGTGAAATGTCTACAAATATGTATTTTTTCACATGTATTTCTTACAGTAAACCTGCTGATTGTCTAGGCCTCTCTGAAAGAGGCTTTTCAAAGCTATTGATTTCCCCCCCTTGTAAAAATTAAATGGCATGGCAGTGCTTTCACCAGTCACAGCCATATAGCTCCAGGCCTCAGGGAACGCTGGGCCCATTCTGCTCGCACACAGGGGGACACATTTGCCATCATGGCTGCCTGCTGGTGGCATGTTGGATTGATGGAGGCTGCTTGTGGTCATTGGATTACAGAGTTTTTATGACGCTCGACAATCAGCTGCGGCTGTTTCGCTGCGTGTCACCGTGAGATAGCTCAGGGGAAGGGCCTGCCCAGTTTGAGGAAAATAGAAACGTCGTATATCTGACGCTGTGAGCTGCCGTCAAAAGGAAAAAGCTGCATTTAGTCCACGCAATTATTTACACAGGCCCCACTGTACAGATGAATAATGGTTAATAAAACTGTATATCACGAAGGCATTTCCAGGGGAGTATTATTGGTTTAATCTCATTCTATGTGCATTTTATAGATGCAGTAATCCAAAAGTAATCAGAAGAAGATGATTGATGGTATAGATGTTTAGCAAGTACATATTAATCTGGAATAGGCTCAGTTGAAAAGGAACACCATTGGTCTACTCAACATATAAAGGTGTCCTCACCTGTGAGAGTGAACTAATGGGCTCCATTTAGCCTGAACGGAGGAGGAGGAACAGATGTGAAGCTGTGATGCAGATGGGACGGGGACATGGCTGCGCTATAATCCTCAATTTACTCTGCGTGTCAGGCCCCCAGTGGGCAGTAAATGATTAGCTGCTTTGAAGATTTGTCTAATCTGTGGGCTCCTCTGAGCTGCCATCCACATTTGGTGCAGTGCAGGCTGTGGTTTGCTCAGCGGATGACCTGTGTTCTGTTTGTTGTCCTCATGTTAAATGTTGTGTCTCTTTTCATGTCCGCTTGCATGCGTATCTCGTGTGTACAAAACGTTTTCAGATGCAAAAAGCATAATTAAATACAACTGTATATGTATTCAGACACACATACTGTACTATAAACCTGTCGTCCATCATTAGTAGCTCTTAAGAGGTGAATATGTATTAATGAATGAAATTCATATGCATATTCTTGTGATTCCCAAGCTTCAGTATCAGCTTGCGGTTTCTCTTGACACCTCTCTCCTCAATCATGAGAGAATAATAATCATTACCTGAGGGGTGTCTCATTATGTTTGATGATGCAAAATTTCAAAAGGAATTTCAATAAAGAAAAAAATCATCAATGGGTGACAGATTTTTAAAAAATTATATAAAAAATTAGTGCAAACTCCAAGAATTCATGATCATGAACATAAACAGCATGATCATATTTATCTGTTTATCTGTGAAAAAAAAAACTACCTAGCAGCCTAGATGACCATAGGTTGGTTTTAAAGTTTAAAGGTGAGCTGACCAAACTCAGAGACATGTTTTGAATAATCATTCAGACAAAGACACTTAACAGGGGTTTATACCTGGATAAGCCCTGCGATAAAAGAAAACAGGTGGCTGCATTGGATAAATGTTACATTTTACACATCTACCAGGAATGTGTGCTTGCATGTATTGAATTGGCCTGGAGTTAGTGTCACCAGACTGGCTCCACTGAAATAAATGAAGAAGCTGCATTTTTCATTTTCACACAAGGCTCATGTTGGTCTGAACACATGCAGAGGATGATGATGTGGCCTTCAGAGTACCAGCAGTTTATCATTGAATGTTTTCCTCATGTTATGTGAGTTGTCACTGGTAAACCATACAAATTAATGACTATAATGCAAACCCAGTTTGCTAGGAATTATGTCCATATCAGGTGATTCTGCACTTCACATTTAGATTGAATTCCAATGTCCCGTGCCAATGCAGGAAGACATCAGTCCTTCATGTACTTAGGTGGAAAGAAACAGTGTGAAGGTCAGGGTGGGCGATGGACATAGACAGTATCACATCTGACTTTAATGGAGAAAACCAGACTTTTTACCTGTTTAACAACCATTACTGTGGTCTTTCCCTAATATTAACCACACTGCAGCTGCCTCATGCAGATATTGTACTAGCTGAATTTTTAAAATGTTGTCATTGATATTGACAACACTGAATACTGATTGATATAGAATATTAAACACTGGGTGCACATCCAGTGGCAAAGTCTTGTCTGGCAATAGAGGCACAGACAGTTTTCTAGATTTGGGCAAAAGAAGTCTACATTTCTCAGTCTCCAGTCCCAACGGCCTGTAACGACATATGTCAGGTGGATGCTGACGTAGGACACAGCTACAAATTCCAGGAGGTTATTTGAATCCAGCCACTGAGATTTAGCTCTTCCACTAAATCTTTTTCTGCCTCAGATGGATCTCTGCCACAGAAATAAAAAAACAAAGAACTCCAATCTGCCATGTAACTGAGACTAACCACCTGAATCATTTGACTTTTCCGTTGAGCACAGACATCTCTACGTGTGCGTGTGCATCCATATGCATGCAATCGTGCACGTGTGTGTGTGTGTGTGCACTGTGTGTCGATGAGATGGGTTCCTCACACAGCTGGTGGTCCCTGCGCCCCGAGAGCCAGGTTTAGTCTGCGGCAGCCTCAGCAGCAGGCAGGAAGAGAGGAAAAAGCAGCAGGAGGAGGAGGAGCGGGAGGAGGAGGAGCGGGAGGAGGAAGCAGAGGAGGAGCTGAGGGAGGGAGGGACAGAAGAGGAGAGAAAGGAACGGGAGGCAGAGGGGGAGAGGGAAGAAGGGGGACAACCATGGTAATCATGGAGATCTGACAGACTAGAATGGAGATGACAAAGAAATGCTCCACTGAGAGTCGATGAGGCGTGTGATTTAGTGGGAAAATTATGGAGACCAAAATCAGTTTTCTGAAAGATTTCAATTAAATTAGCAAGAATCATTTTTCTGAAGCACATTTTAACACACACTTTGTGTGTGTGTGGGGGGGGGGGGTCACTATCAATTTTGCCTTGACTGTGCTGTTCCTCTATAAGCGGCCATTATAAGTGCAGAGATTACTATTACTCTATGTACTCATAGATAATGAAAACTTATCATATAGATTTCAGGACATGTTCATGTTTACAGTCGCCTGGCACAGACAACAACACAACAGCTACAGCAGAAAGGAAACACTCAGTTACAACAGCTCCAAAGCTGTCATCCTAACATGTTGTATCTCATTTTGTTCTTTTTTTACTTTTTAAATAAAAGTTTCAATTTCATTTTTAATGCCTCCTTGAGAATTGTTTAGTCTCTGTTTAGTCTGTTAGGTCAGTGGTCATTGTCAAGGTCAGAGAGAAAAGTTTTATCTCAGTAGTTTGTTGAACAAGCTTGTGCATGCTTTCCATCGGGTAAATGCATATAAATAAATACATATATCTCATATATATCTATATTGGATTTAGTTTTATTGTAAGTTTACATTACAGTGATAAGTGTAATGTAAACTGAGGTGCACTGAGGTGTCACCGGAGCCTGGTTGAGCAGATGATGAATACTTTTGTCTTGACTGCAAATCAATTGTGTACTGTTCCCCTAAGTTCAAACTGAGAGTACACTGTGTTAAATTATTTAAGTCATACCTGACATACATGCTAAATTTTAAAGTGTGTTTTTGAGTCTTTTTACCCACCTACACCTGGAATCCTGCCCAAATGTTTCTTCAGACAGCTTTGGAGTTGTTGGAAAGCAGATTATGTATTTTACTTCTCAATTTAAATAGGAGTTAACTATTTAAATCTGTTTCCAGTCTTTGTGCTAAACTAGTATGAACAGTTCCCAGAGCAACCTCTGCCTGTGGATCTGAAGGAAAACACAGGTATTTCCTGAACTCCTTCAAAATGAAAGGAAGGGAACCCACACAAAAATGAAAGAAAATGAACAAAGTCTCACAGTCTCAAATCAAAATGACAAGCCTACAGAGCTCTGCAGTTTGTAAAGTTATCAAATGTTTATTAATATTTTTATTAAAACCTCTTAACAAGTGTATTTTTTTTCTGACAGTGCTCTCATCTAGTGGTATTGCAATCTGTTTAGTAAATGCAGTAATCATAAACACATACTTTTGACTACATGTGTATTTAACCTTAAAAAAAAAACCCAAAAAACAATATTAAGAGTTCCTCCAATGTATCAGAGGGTGTGTGGCTCAGTATATAAATGACTAGGCCCTTCCTAATGTTAAAGAAAAGAAGTAATTATAAAATGCAAATTGCAGGTTGTGCACTGTCAAGCATGTGAAACACAACAAAGATATGCTCAGCACCACATTTTTCAACTTGACACTGGCAGCGTCATGGTGAGAAAACAACCCCATATTGTAAAAAGAAAAAAGAAAAAGTAGGTGGCATTCAATTATATTCCAGAAGCCTGGAGCAATGAAACAAAATATATATGGTTGATTTTCACAATGAAACAAAATAGATGGTTCATTTTCACAGGTTAGCCTGATGCTAATTAGCACTGATCTGTGAGATCTAACAGCTACACATTATAGTGAATATTTAATTTTTTTAAACCAATATTCAGACTTTACATATCAAGCTGGGTTTAGGGTTAGACCCACATATTGGTTTTCAAGTACTGGCCTTTTTACACATCTCATATCAGCTAGTCTGCCCTGCAAGCCACCATGATGACTGAGGTTCCTTCCTGACTGGAACTGTTGAAAAAAACTGCTCTACAAAAGATGGAATGCAAGTTTTCTTTCTTTTCACATTATACCTTTATGATAAAAATGTTTTCTGATACATTTCTTAATGCAATCCCAGAGTTTCATCTTTTCCAAACAGTTGTGTGTATTACACTAGCCAATTCTGTGACTTAGTAACAGGAGCTGCATGTCTTTAATGTCAATAATACTTGCTAATGTCGTTATCATTGTATCGAGCTGTGGTTGCCTAGGTTACGTCCAATATTCACCTCCACAGTAAGGGATGTTTAGTACTAAGTGTCTGCCTATCCGCAGCTCTGAATTTGTATATGAACAGCATGGCAACGGTAACTTCTTAGTTGCTATATTGTTGTTGGTCAATTGGACAACTGGACGCAGCCAATAAATAAATAAATAAGAAGCTACCCAGTATCCGTCCTGAGGTACGTGATTTATGTCCAGCCAACATTCTGTGCCAATGCAGGAAGCAGTATGTCCTTTATGTGGCAAAGCAGGAAGGAATAATAATGTGGAGGTTGGGGTGGTGCAGTCCTGTCACAATCCAACAGCTAATGTTTGCTATCTGCACACTGTAGTCATGATCTTTCCCTAACATCAGCAACAACATTAACTACACCTTACTACACCCATCTGTAATGGCTACCTAGTTACGTGTGCAAGGAAGCAGCTTATGTTTCTAGCCCCACTGATATTCCAGATATAGAACTGTTAACCTCAACTGAGCTGAGGATGCAGTGAAGAGGCTGCATATTTGATATTAGCTTTTATGTCCACACTATATCACGATCTGATTTTGAGATCTGTTGGCCGTATTGGGGACTAGAGACATAGTAAATGTTGAACTGAAAAAATGTTGGACGACCAGATGCATAGGCCCTAAATGAAAAAGGCAACTGAAGTTGTCTCCTGGGGGACAGAAAAAAGACTGTTTTGATCATGATTAGATTTTTCTAGCTGCTCTCTGATCGCTCACAGTGGCACGAAGTGGAAAAGGACCTATCCAGACCTTTCAAGGCTAGTCTAATGTCCGAAATGCAGATTTCAGTGGAGTTTCTGTCTTCAAGCAGGGCTGTTCTTGACAAATAATCTGTAGTGCATCATTAAAAGTGTAGGCACTGTTGGCCAGGCACTATGAGTGGGAAACTTCGGGTTTAGTTATGGACTGCATCAAAGTGAAAGTGATTGTGGACGGTGCAGACCACCAGCAGAGTCTGGAGACTCACTAACTTGGAAATTAAACTTCCTTCAAATAGCTGATAACCCACTTCAAAGAATTTAATTAATCTGGGTTTCAGTGGAGAGCGTTGGTCCTCAATGATGGCCCCAAATACTTTTTCAGAAGCTTTTTCAGTCAACAAAGAAGTTAGCAAATATCAGCACATATCAGCTATAGGCAGCTTCAAAACGGCCTTCAAAAACCAATATTAGCCGAACCCCTTTTTTAAATTTCTAATCCAGTGATCCTATTTAGTTTAAATACTAAGTAATTGCTGTGTGCACTCCCAAGCAAACAAGTGGCATTGTGTTAATCATTGTACACTCATGTGCTCCAATCAAAGGCGTGTCCACATAGTGGAGTGCATAATACGTGACAGTAGTGGCATTTGTGCATGAAACAAGAGTGCAAGCATTTCACTGTCAATCCAACGTGTAAAGTGATATGGTGTAATTAGAAAGGGAAGCCTTGAGTCTGTGAAAAAAAAAAAAATTGTCAGACTATCTGGTCTTTGCCTGCGAGGTGCCTCTTGGGTCTATTTATCGTGTCTGACTTTATTTAGCATGTTCTGAAGAGATGAATGACCTTGTTTAGGAATGGAAGTGGCAGCGGTGCTGTTGTGGACCTCACACTGTGTATGTCTGATCTTACTATATATTCTCTCGAACCTGGTGTACTCACACACATGCAAACCTTTTAAGATTTTGAGAATCAGGTTGTTTGAATTCAAAGCATGATAGATCAAATAAAAATTCAGATGAACTAGTTGATTTCTTGTTTGATGTCTCAAATTATACCTGAAGGTAAAACGGTTACTGTTTATGAGAATATTGATACATAATCCCAGTAAACATTTTAACTTGGAAGACCTGATGCTAACATGATTGCCTGCTCCAACCTGGAATACCAATAGTCCTCATATGAAAGCTGATGTCAGTTGTCACTCATACTTTCTACCTGTGGTGTTTTGTGAATTAAAGTCTTTTCCAAGAGGCAATGAGACTACACCAGGGGTACATAATGCTTCCCTGGAGCACAATATCATGTACCTGTGGCAGTCATTTTGCCAACAGTACATTATGCAGAATCATGTTTGCATGTAATGTGTCCCCGGGGCAATAAGGGTGCCATTTCTGTTGTATATGACTGAAGCACCATCTAATGTACCTTTGGTTCCCTTATTGCCTGGGTGCAAAATCCTACACATGTACAAGGCTACCAGTGGCACATAATGTACCCCTTGGGCACAATGGGTATATTGACATTGACAATAAGGCAGAACATCACCTCATTATCTTATTTTCAGTGGTATATTATGTGCATACACATAATGTACCCCTGGAAATGAGACTGCACATTATGTAACCCTTGGGTTTCATATAATGCAACCTTAATGCCAGGAGTGCATCGCCTCTGAAAATAAGGCAGAGCACCAACTAATGTATCCCAGACAGCATCGCTGGCAGGGTTTAATCATGTATGACTGGTAGCCTTATTGTTCAGGTACACCTTTGATATTAAGGTGGAGCACTGACTGAAGTCCTCCTGGCATCCTCAATATCAAGGGTACATTACATGTAGAAATTTTTCATTTAGATATTTGTTTTGTTTGTTGCTGTTACATCTTGGATTGTATTTTAACAGTTTCCTAATCTATGCAATGTGTATCTTATATGCAAACACACACTAGCAAATGCCAATGGTGAATGTGAATATCTTGGCGTACACCCAGGTCCATTGTTGTTACTTGTTGGGATCAAAATTCTTCTTTCACCACTGACTCCAGTTTCATAGCAATTGCAGCATAATTGCAGAATAATTGCATAAATTCTGTCCACAACACTTTAATCTGTCTCTGCTTTTTCCATGAGATGATACTGTATCTGGTCAGCTACTCATTATTGTCTTGTTGCTGCTCTAAATTCTTTTTTCACCCAGGACATGATTGCTTGCTCATGCTGTTGTACAGTCTCTGGCTGTAATAGAATGTTGTCTGGGAGGAAGTATGCCTGCAAGTCATGGACACATTTTAGCAGGTAAACATAACTGTGGTAACAAAAAATAACCTTATTAACACTGGTTGCCATGGCCTCTACAGTTATTATTCCATTGCTGTACTACTTGCAACCCAGATTTTCACAGGCACAGCTTTCGACTTTTGGTGGCGTGTATTGTGTGTTTATGTTATATCTATATCTATATCATATACTTGTGCGTTCACACCTGTGTGTGTGTTAACGTGTTTGAGTGCTCTGACTGCGTTCCCTGAACAGAAATTCACAACAGGGGTGCCTGGCGAATCAATACAGGGTCACTGAGCCACTGTGCAATCAATATAATCAAATGGTGAAGAAAGCTGTCAATGAAACTCTTCCAGGATAAATACTGTAGCTCCAGAAAGTGGAATTATAGTTTCACTCCTTTAGAATTATGCTGTCTCTAGTAACTTAAAGTATTGAATAATTGCTCATTTGGTAATTTACCCTCAAAGCTTTTGATATGTCAACCTAATGAATATGACAGTGTGACCTCATGAGAAAATAATCAAAGAGCTCTCAAAGATATTCTGAATAAATTTTCAAATAATAAAATAGGTCCAGATTTAGTATGCATGAATGACTATGGCCATTATTCGTTTTGGTGCAGTATTTACACTGGTTCATGTCCACATACTATGTAATATACTGTATATAACTTGTGTTAGTAACTTGTGTAGACTCATACCTATGTGAAAATTGACAGTTTAGTTATTATGTGGTTATGTGGCATCTTCATAATTTTCAGTCTATTAAAATGCAGTTTAGTGATTAAAAACATCACCTAAAACATTTTTTAAAAGAAATTTTATGTTTAGAAAAACATAAAATATGAATTTTCGTATAACAGCAACATACAGTTTCTATTATTGTCTGAGCTTTCTTTGCCATTCGCCATGATACATGTACCTTTTGGGATGATGCTGCTCTGTTCAGTCCACAGCATTTGGGGCACACCTCCCTGTTCATTGTCAGCTCTCTATGGTGATAAAAACCATAAGAGTTACATATTTTACTTGCTTATTTATTTTCTATTTTAAGCTGCAATCTAAATGTAGACTTTCGACTTATGTAGTCATTTTATGTGTATTAGCTTTAAGCTAACTGGCTTCTACAGGAAACCTCTGTTGAGTTTCCCCAGGAAGCAGTTAGCTATTGACCTACACGCTGAACCATATAATGCTGTAATGCTAGCATCTATCTTGTAGTAGACAGTCGCATGTAAATAATAAGTCATTACTTCATTGCCATTTTGTCTGCTTATGCAAACACATGAAGTTATAAAAAAATGTCCAAGTAAATATATCCTTCATTGTACAAACCTGTGACTCTGAAATAAATACAAATACATTTATAATGTTACATATATAATACAAACTATTATATACAGAATTATTTAACAGGAAGTACTTCTGTATTCTAACCCATGTTTATACAGTTACAGCTCCATCTAGTTTAAAGTAGACCTCAGTTAAAATTAGTAAAGCAGTTTTGATATGTTTGGCAGCTGAATGAGTCTTCACAGCTTCCATTTAATGTACTGAGAGAGATAGAGCCTTGGTTTTTGAACACGACAAATGAAACAGAGGATTCATGACAGGATTGGGCTTTAAAGAGTAGATACACCCACACCCCAGATATATATATATATATATATATATATATAAAATTATGGAGAAATCTCATTGTTTCATTCATGTTTTATCCATTTACAATTGCCCTAAGTATTTCTCCGATGGTGCAGGTCATTATATCAGCAACTATTCAGTGTAACAGTGTTTGCTGGGAAACTCCAGTCAAACAACCCAGTCTTGTGATCTAGAAAAGCTGCCGTGTATGAGCAAAATGCCACAGACATCAATGGTGAGGGTAGTTACAGTATAGGCAGGATGGCGGTTTGCAGAGTGGAAAATGGATAGCAGAAGTGGGGAGGTGTGTGTTAGTGGATGTGGCTGCTGAAGACGTGGGTCATGCAGCAGAGCAAAACATTCGCAGTACAGGTGTCTGTGATCCAACTCTATATTACTACCAGAACTCCAGACATGTCCCCATTCCCTCAGGAGTGTCACAAAGAAAAACACAATTCAGTAGTTTTTTGGGAAGTTTTAGATCATGTTAGATTACAATGGAAAAAAAAAGTTTCTGGAGTTTCACTTGAGGTCATTTGAGATGGTGGTTAAAGTCTAGCTTGGATCCATGGTGACAGCAGAATTCCTCACGTTTCTTATCTCGTTGTCGCCATTGGGCCTATGTGAATAAATGCAAAGAAACCAACCCTTATCTTACTGCATATGACACAGCACTGTCATTATAGTGTGAGTTTCCACAAATTGGCAAACAGATGATGTCTTTAAAGTATATATTATAATTATAAAAATAAAATGTATTTGGCATATATTTTGTTTCATTTTGTTAACAGTTATAGATTTATTTGTCTTTGCCATGAGACTGGCTTTCATGGCACATGTGGTTAAGGTAAGAAATTCTGCTATCATTGTTTTAATTGAGGAAGCAGAGATGAATGTCAGGCGTGCTTCTTACCTTTTCAAGTTGTGCATTCTGTTTGGACTTGTAAAGGAACTCTCCCACGGCCACAAACACAGAGAGGACAAGTCCAGCGGCTAGGACGATGAAGATCCCTCCGATGTTCTGTACCCCGAGGGCGCTGGCCTCCTTGCTCTCCTCCTCCGGGCAGCCGTTTCCT
This sequence comes from Toxotes lorentzi, assembly GCA_037833715.1. Classification (NCBI taxonomy): domain Eukaryota; kingdom Metazoa; phylum Chordata; class Actinopteri; family Toxotidae; genus Toxotes; species Toxotes lorentzi. Next base: position 22,756,505 of record JBBMJY010000025.1, read on the forward strand.
CTCCACCACTTCTCCTTCATCATGTGCAGCTTCCCTTCCTCCTGAAGCTGCAGGATGGCAATAGTGATCTTATCTCTGTACGGAGAGCCTGAAGAACCAAAAGACACGAGGTCAGCATAAGCCACCAACATGACTGAATCAGTGCCTTATCTGCAAATGGAGGACACAAATTGTCTCCGTTATTGGAAACACTGACTTTGATGATCAGAGTATCATCTTAAATCTTAAAATCAGTGTGGTGCTGTTCATAACATTGTATGCACTTACAGAAATGAAGTACCTGTATTCATTCCATGTTTACTTATTATTATTATTATAATTAATATTCATCATAACATTCATCACTTTCTTCTATGTGCATCATGAAGGGATTGAAAGACTTGTGAATACATGGACGATGGATCACTGCACAGTAGATGCCATTGGTTGATGAATATATCCACAACTTGTTGAATATACTCTAAGTCACATCATTCACACATTTTCCGCAGTCAGGGCCTTGTTTTTTCAGCTGTGGCTGATTAACTAATCCAGGCTAACGTGTGGTTATCAGGTTAAAATGATCTTGTTAATTCTTCTTCAGAGGATTAGTTAAGAAATAGCAGTTCATATAAAGATTAAATTATTTACCTATTATTGTGGTAATAATACATACAAACTAAAGTGTAGAGTAAAAAAATGTTGAGTATCGCAGTGTCGATTTCCCGGTTACAGTTTAGCTTGTGTTGGATTGCCATTACTGTTTGAGACCAACCTCATAGGTCATTTGTGCAAGCAGCTTATTATGACTCAGAGTCAGGTTTTATGTAACAGTTACAGGAGACGGCTGTTTGCTTCCCACGTGAAACTGAGTTTTATCCATGACCGTTCCAAACCTTAACTGCTTATATATTTTTTGATGATGGTCCTCTAACCTTATGTTCTGATTTTAAACCAAATCATGGTCTTTTCTTAAACCTAACCAAGTAGTTTCTGTGCCTAAACCTAACCAAACCACAGTCTGTTCCACAGTCTTAACCAGATTTATTGTTATTACCATGACCACAACAAGTGGTCATGAATGCCTACCAATTAAATACTGCTTCTTATTACCAGACCTCAGCTGGTCAAATGCTGCTAATTGGAATTTAGCTTCATATGTCTGATATTTACCAGCAGTGTCTTCTTAGATTTGTGATTAATTTTGCTGTAGATTTTAAGTCAACATTTTACAAGACAGATGTGATAGTGAAGCAAAATCAATAGGGTTCTCCCTTCAGGCACTCAGAGTTCCTTAGATCCAAACCCAGAATGAACTCGGCGAGAGGCAGGAGCACACGCTGGACAGCGGCTGTACAGAGACAAACACATTCACATGCAAGCAATTTAGTAGGGACAGTTTAGTTAATGGTGATAATTACCATTAATTTACATTTTCAATCAACCTCTGCTAAACTGTGTGTTTAGTGCTAATTAGAAAATGTTAGCATGCTGACATGCTAAACCTAAGTAGTGACCATGGTATAGATTACCTGCTAAACATCAGCACATTAACATTATTATAGTGAGCACGTTGCCACAGCTTGTTTCAGCATCTTTCTTTTATCATTAGTTTAGTTATGTTGAATTTCTTGTTTTTCTCCTGTGATAAATCAATGCTTATTTATTGCATGCTGTTATTTTAAAGCCTGTTCTGTTCTGTGATCGTGCCTCCTAGTCTTTTTTGTGTGTATCGGTGTATTTCAATCAAAACCCTCATTATATACTTCAGTGACCGTTCAGTAAATTCCAGTCTACATTCCATTTTATTTCAATGTACATGTTTAACATGGTAAAATATTAATGCTAATGTCTAGGATTACCATTTCATTGTCCCCATGGGTCCAACAACACTAAACTAATAAAGCTAAACTACATCTACGGGGCTCATGGTTCCACTCATTCTACCTGTATATCTGTCTAATTAAAGCCAGTTGCCATGCTTAATCTGTGCTAATGCTTTCACTGTGAGCTGTTTCCCTGGCTTAATAAGTTTATGTCCCTAAAGCAAGCCTCAAAATGTTCCCTTCTAGGAGTGCCCAATGAATTCTCCACTCTTTTTCCGTTTTCCCAACAACAACCCCTGCACCTCTAATCCTCCCCTTCTCCTCTCAGATAAAGCACTCCAGCACCTTCCCCTGCTCCTCTGCAGATCAAAACCAGTCACATGTTGAGATCTCTGATTAATCCTGAAGGGCGAAGCTCCGTAAAAGAAAAAAAAAAAAAAACGGTATCCTGCCAGACTTCCACTCCCCAAACGTCCCTGTGGTACAGCCACATATATACTGCAATCAGGATGTTATGCTTAGGATGCAGCTAATTAAAAATAAAAAAAAACAAACAAAAAAATCAACAACAACAACAAAAAAAACAACTAATAACACCTATTATCACAAACACTCCCTGGAGCACAGGGGGTAAAAACATGTTTAGATTAGAAAACATTATCCGGTAGCTCCGGTGGAGTAGCAGTCTCTGTGATTACTAGTTAGTATGCAGAGCCATATTAACAACAGTATTATTTAGTGGGATCAAAAGACAATAATATACTGAAAATAATAAACTGTGCTCCCTTGCTGGAGTGGAGCTTTGAGCTACAGCCCTCGGCCTTGCGGTGGTGTGGCTGCAGTCACAAGGCCATGTTCACACTCTTTAACATCTCTTCTGTCCTTCATCTCTGCCCAAGGGCTTCTGGTATCTGACTCTTTATTTCAGAGCGAGCCGCCCAGCGTGTTTCAAAAGCATCGATCACCATGGTGATGGTGAATGTGAATTGCGCTCCGGTCCTTGTTATTCATTGTCATCTACAGTGGATACCTTCCCTTCAGCTCCGGAGTGGAATGACAAGCCAACCAAAAAAAAAAAAAAAAAAAAAAAAAGAAACAGGCAGGCAGCCTTGATACCGGGCCCGCTCTGCCTGATCAAAACAAATGGAAAGACCTCAGCTGTGATGTCATGGGCGGGATAAAAATGAGCACTGTGTTGCACAGTTGAGACTGTTTTTTGGCAAGTGTTGTAACCCACATTCACATGAGCATGAAATGGGTGAACGATCTGATGCCTCCTGACCGACTGAGCAACAGTGTATCCTTTGTAAATGGGTTTTATGTTAGAGTTCTAAAATACACTGCACACCATCAGATCTTCCACCATTTTCATATGGAGAGCCAGATGGCATTGTGAGCCCGGCCTTGGCTCTGATACCTCAAGGTTCTATCAAAACCACAGCCTTCACACTCAGATACAGATAAGCCTGCTCTGGATTCTTCTGTTTTGACTCATTTTAGACCCATCTCTGAAATGTTCAGTCTGCCTTTCACTCTCTGCATAGCACTGGTCAAGGTCAGTTATGCTTGCCACTGATGCAGCTGACACAGTGGACCACAATGTCCTAATGAGGCATCTGAAAAACTATGCTGGCATCAGTGATGTGGCTCTGGAAGGGCTCATCTTATGTCTGTCTAACAGATCCTTCTCTGTTGTCTCTGATGTCTCAGTGGTCTATTCTCAGCCCCCCATTTTATTTACTATCCACATGCTAGCCCAGGGACAAATCATGTGTTGACATAATATTGATTTCAACAGCTATACTGACGATACGCAACTGTATGTTCCGATAAAGCCTGGTACCACCAGTGTGTCATCTGTTATATCCAGCCTTTCCTGCAGTTGAATGATTCCAAATCATAACTATAATTACACTACCAGCATGAACAGGCTCATCTAGCCTGGGTCTTTTATCAAATTATGTTGAACAACAGGTCTGTAATCTGGTTGCTGTCTTCGACTCTGAGTTGTCCTTTGACAGTCAGGTGACTATAGCTGTAAAATCCTGCTTTGTACAACTGAGATATTTAACTGAGGTTAAGTCATTCCTTTCATCTGCAGATCCAGAAAAGGTCATCCATGCTTTTATCTCCTCCAGACTTGACAACGGGAACGCCTTTTATTCTGGTATCAGCAGGTGAAACATCCAGAGACTACAGCTGATAGGAAACGCTGCAGCCAGGCTTTGAACACATTCTAAGAGAAGCGACTTCGTCACGCCAATCACTGCTGCCCTTTACTTGTTACCTGTGAGTTTTAGAATTGATTTCAAGATTTTACTGCTAGTTTTTAAAGCCTTGAATGGTCAGGCCCCATGGGTATCTGTGATCTGCTAACTCCCTATGAGTCCGATTGCTGCTTTAGATCCTCTGGCAGGGTCCTAACTGCTTTTGTCACAAAGTGCCTGAAGACCTAAGACAAACAAACTAAATAAATCTCTTCTTCAAACTCACTTAACTGATGATATTTGTTGTAATAGTTTTATTTATTTATCTTGTTTAACATTCATGTTTTTGATTCGTTACTTTTAATCCTTGATCTTACAATAAAGCACTTTGTAACTGTTTAAAACAACAGTGGGTTTTGGCTTTTAATTTTGTTTTTTTTTTTAAATTCATTTCTATTGTTAGTGCTTCTACTTTTTTTCCCCAGCTTTTATTTTGTGCTGGCAGGGCCTGAGTATTGCTTCACTATTCACGAATGTTCTAGTTAGATGTATGTAGCAGTATGTGTACTAAACATACGCTATATATTCAGCATCCTGTAATCTGACTCAGGGAAGTAACTGACATTGTTGGGGACTTTATTTTCAGAGTTTTCCACTCATAGGAGCTCATGATGAGCCACAACACACATCCCCTCTGTGAATTTTATTTTATTTTTTTAGTAGTCACACAATACAGCTGTTTGTTTATTTGTTGTTTATTCTGTCAGAGGAGTTTGTGACTATAAAACAGGGATTTGATAGATGTCTCAGTCAGAGGGAATACTGTCCGCACATTCAAACTGAAAAAGTGTATCCCATTCTTCTGCTAATGGCTCTGTGCGACCCTCACAGGCAGCATGGACACCCGGACACCCACGCTTACATCCTCAACCGTGGACTGATGCTGAAATTAGAACACAACCCTCCCACACAACCCATCATATGAAAAATAATTTTAATGACCAGTCATCAAATGCCTCATTCGGTGTTAAAGTCCAAAACACAAGAGATGGTCACTGAACACCTCCTGCTTCGTGCTGGTATACATGTCAACCAGCAACGTTCAACACAACAGCAGTGTATGCAGCTTCCAAGCATGTGCCAAAGTGTATCCTCTGTGTGCCATACACAGTTGATCCACAGGTCTGCTACAGATAAAACTGTCTGTTTTTCTACTGATATACATGTTAAATGTAAACCTGTGTGTTACAGCTGTTGTTGAGGAACATGACACGACTGGTGTGTAAGTGTAATTTCATAAAAAATTCTCCCCAGACAAAATTTACCAGTAATCTCAGACTCACTTCCACAGTAGGTTCTTACAGCTCGCTTAAAAATCTTGACTCTGTCAGACAAAATCAGCATAAATAGCTTAATGACAACAGTCGTGCGATCAGCTAAAATGAGACATCACAGATATGTCAGCAGAAGGCTGGCTTCTTCGCCCCAGGCAGATGTACCCTCAGTGTTTGTGAAAGCTTCTGATTACTTGTTTAAATCTTTCTAAAGATGCCAAGTAACACGTGTGCTTCTCCAAACTGTTAAAGGACTTAATAAGACTCAGTACTGACTTTTTTTTTTTTTTTAACCTGGACTTGTTTTATTTTAAGGTTTTTCAATCACGCAGAGAAGGGCAGAAGTTTCATTGTATTAATTAGCACATATGTGTAATTTTCATTGCCCCACACCAAACACTGTTTTTGATGGCAGTTGATTTAGTCTTTTCGGGGGTCTCTTCACATGTACATATGTATATAAATGTGTGTGTGTGATCAGGAAGGGCAGTTAAGTCTTCATTGCATGCCATCATAGAGAAGGGATACTACTTTAATGCTGAAATAAGGCAGACACATTGAAAGAGGCTGTCGAGCTGAATTAGCTGCCAGGAGACCATCAAATCCACACACAGCAATTACTCCCAAAACAACACATAAAGACACTTATGAGCCATAGATACATAAGATACATTAAAAAAAACAAAAAAAAACATACATGATAAACCATGTTACACACATTACTGACCAGATCAGGGGCAGAGCTCACCACACACACACACATACACACACGGTGTGTCATTTAAATCACGTACTGTAGTTTTGTTTTCTGTTAACTCGCAAAATGAAGCTGATGCTGCTGCAGGCAAGTGAAAAATGCCCTGTAACAAATCACAGTTTTGAAACAAACACTGATTCAGGTGTTTAAATAAAAGACGCATTGTAAGTTAACAATGCTCAGATTTCACCACTTATTTCCTTGTGGTCCTCGTGGAAATGTCTTTAATTATGATGTTCACACTGATTAGTCACCATCAGATGTCACCACATATGGAAAATAAAAAAAAAAATGTGTGAATGGAAGCAGGATGCTCCATACAACAAGGTGAGGTGTACTGTAAATAACATCAATCAAATCTCACTGGGACTTGAAAGTCTAGTGAGTGTGGCTGGCTGATAGTTAGAGGACTGTGAAAAAAAAACAGATGCCCCTAAAAGAGGGGCATCTGCGCATCTGTCTTCTAATTCAGGGACGAGCATAGAGCGAAATGACAGTGCCATAATGAACCCAGAATAAGACACATGTAATCTGCAAGATCAAAGCAGAGTTATGGGACACCAATCCCGAATGCATTGTTTCTCAGTGAAGAAAAAGCTAGAAATCTAAATGTGCTGCAATGGCTGATGCTTGGAACATGTGATTTTCAGGCTACTACCAAATCTAATTGGTATATAATCAGTATTTGAATTGGATCAGTACATTTGACTTCTGTCCAACTGACACCATCTAAAGACTGCAGATACACGTGATCTATTTGCTGTAGTTATCAGACAAAACACGCTAGTTTCCTGCTCAAACCAGCCACGTGAGGTTTAATATGCGGTGTAGCTCTGTTAGAAAGCTGACAGATAAGAGCTCAGGTTTCGGCAGTTTTCATCAGAATCAGCTGAGTGTGTCACACTTCGGATTCCAGTCAATGAGCTCATCGTCTGCTTTGGATCTCATCCATTAGGATGTTAGGATGAAAGATAAAGGCTCTTCAAACTGTCACCAGCATCAATGTCTCATGTTCACAGGGGGGGGAGGGGGAGTATTCCTGTGACTCATGGTGTGACTATGCTACACTATCAAAAAAACAGTAATTTCACAGCTTAAAGCTCTTCATATGTCTTTTCAGCTTTTCCTGGTTTTTGCACCCTATATCAAATGCAGCATTTCTAATTAATAAGACCTTCTTTCAGTTTGCCTCTCCCCTTGCCGGCCGTCATCAGCCATTCGATCTCTTGTCTCCAGAAATATAGGTGAAATACTGAGTAAGTTTGGAGAAAAAAAAATCCAACTGTCTGTTTGGAAAATGTTTTTAAATGCAAAGCTTCCACAGAATTAATGTCCCTGCTGCATCCTCCTTCTGTTTGAACACTCTGTCTAATGTTCTTTCTTTCTCTAGAGTGTGCTTGGGAGGTGGGGAAAGTGGTGGTGGTGGGTGGTTATTGAGGGTTAGGGTGGTGCATGTCACTCCAGGTCACGGCATTGGAGATTTTCCATCTCACAGAAATTCAATCAGGACCCTTCCTGTTTACGAGGTAAAGCTAAACAGCCCGACGGGCAGCAGCCTGCAGACAGGCAGCACAGACACTTCCCCTTTACCCCGTTTGATTAATGCAGCCTAATGAAGTTAAATGAAGATTGATAGTCATCAGGGAGAGAGACAAAGAGAAAGGAAGGATGAGGAATAATGCAGAGCCTCATGAGACTACAGTCAGTGCAGAGCAGGAGGCAGTGGCTGCTGCACAAGCTGTCTTGTACAAAATGTGGAAATAAAACCTGTGATGGTTGTACTGGCAGTGACTCCATTTAATGACCTATTGGAAATAACATAAACGCTATCACAAAAAAACAAACAACAAAAATGCATAAACACAGCAAATGATCACAATAAAAAAAAAATAAAGGGAGTTTTCTGAGTGACTCAGTTGGTAAGACTTTAAACACAGTGTTCCAGCTTTGGAGCCAATCTCTCACCTCTACAGTGCATCCAGTTTAAGAAATACTGCCAAAAAAAATCAGCTTGTAGAGAGGAAAAAGAAGGAAACTAATATTAAGTTCACTTAACACTGAGACTGTGGAGGGCAGACATTCCCCTGCCTGCTTCCCAGCAGACAGTCACGGTACGGTCGCTGGGGCAGATGTGTTAGATTTAAATTGCCATGATGAAGAGGGAGTGTATTTTTATCTTAACCGTGTTGTTTTTGTTGGGTTAAAATTAGAGATGACTTGATAGCACTTTCTCATTTCTGTACCACCACATGGAGGATCTGGTGATATGAATACAAACCTGTTTTCCAGTCTCTCAGTTTTGAAATACTGCTGCTCCCTGTTAGAGACCTAAACATTTCAAAGCATTTTGAAAGGAATTATTGTACTACTATACTGGATCATTGGACAGTGCTACCCACAGAGCAGGGACTGTTCTGGGACCAGGAACTACAGGTGAGGAACTAAATCTAAATTTAGATCCTGTAGTTCTACCAGTTGAAATAGCAAATGGACTGCATTTATATAGAGCTTTTATCCAAAGCGATTTACTGATTTTTCGCTGATCCATTCACTCACACACACACACACACACACACACACACACACACACACACACACACACACACACACACACACACACAC
>JBBMJY010000025.1:22765329-22800703 GCA_037833715.1 Toxotes lorentzi
CACACACACACACACACACACACACACACACACACACACACACACACACACACACACACACACACACACACCAATGGCTGCAAGCTACAATTGCATGGCACTGGCCCAATCACTGAGAGCAGTTGGGGTTCAGTGTCCTGCTCAAACACACTTCAAAGTGTTGACAGTAGGAAACCTACAATTAATGGACAATCAACCGAGGCACAGCCGCAGGTACAGTGAAGTTTCCATCTTCCTATGATGGGTTCATGGGCTCCAACAACATACTAATATTGCAAATTATACCATGAGGGATGTTTTGTGCGCTAACAAAGGTTACCGAGTCCACAAATCTATAGTTTTCTTTAACAAAAACAAAAACCACACACTAAAAGTTAACTTCTTCCTGCATGTACAGGATCTATCTTTGTTCTACATACGTCCCTAATATATTTAAGTATTTACCGGTGGATGTTTAATGTAGTAAACACACCATTAGCTTGAGCAATGACTAACACCTGGGAGATGAACTCGGCCTGTCCATTACAGAGCTGAGGCAGCTGCCAAGGGGCTGAGCACTGAGTGCTACAGCTCTATCAGAGCCCATGTACTAATGCAGGCCAACACCTACTCTCTGTTCAAGTCAATGAGAAATGTGTTAAATGTCCTGGCTATATGGGAATTCACGCTGCATATGGTAAAGGGTAACAAAAGGGTAGGATTAGCAATTTAAATACCTTGTCCTGACTGCATGTGAATGGGCCACCAGGGAGTAATGATGCTAACACTCCTACTTTTTTTTTTTTTTTCCCCAATATGGACAACAACTGTGTGGTGCACTCACTTTCCCTTCATTCCCTTCACCCTCTTCCTTTTTTTCTTTCAGTGACACACACACACGCAGCCACATGAATAATATGAATAAGTGTATACACCGTTATTTGTACAGTCACAGAAAGCAGTAAAATATATGCAATGTGTGTTTTATGCTATAATCAAGTACGCAGTCACCTCGGAGAATCTATATCTACACACACACACACACACACACACACACACACACACACACACGCTGTAGCGCACCTTCAAAAGGAGCACATCAGTCAGGAAATGCAATCACCCAAAGAAAATATAGCCTACCTCCACTGTTTTCACACACAGCTACAGTCACTCAAATTACCTTCTGTGGCTGACCAGCAAAGCATACACAAACAGCAAACAGCAGCAAACGACCTTGCCAGCACTCAGTGTCCCACAAGACATTTCCCTGATTTGTCAGGACAATACAGCGGCTGGGAGCTGGAGAGACATTTTTGAAGGCAGATGCAGACGACAGTTGCTAATTGATTAACTAACAGATTCTAACAGACTAACAGATTCATTTGATTTGATCATTTGATGGAAAAGTGCAGCCACAAACAGCATTTAGTCTTGGTTTGGGATATTTCACTTTTTGACTTTAGCTTCAACAAAGAGTTGATATGCAGCATGTGATACTGTCAGATCGTGGGGAGCAAGATGATTTTGACCCTAAAGCTGCTTAAGGATAAATAAAAGGGTAGAACTGGTTCTAGTTCTCCCAGTTTCAGGGCAATCTACTAGTTGATGACATATATCAGTCTGGGCTGAAGTGGTGGATGCACTGATCCATACTGCCATTGCTAGAGGCACAGCATCAGTACTCAGTTGGTGGCTCAATAGTTAGCTCCCAACTTGAAAATTATAGGTTCAAAACCTGGCTAGCCAAGGCTTACAGGTATTGCCCGTGTGATGTTTTGTTATCTAGAAACAAGAACAGCATTTATTTAGCATTAATTTGATCATAAGAGACATAAACACAGTGCAGGAAATATTTCACAATCCGCTCTCTGTTAAAGAATACAGCTTAAGAGCAGCCTGCATCATGAGGCCATAATGTTAAATTGTCTGTCAGTTGTAATTCCGCAAGTACTGAACCAGAGTTTTTCTTCACACGGCGTTTGTAACAGGATTATGACAATCTGCTGCAGAGCCGCCCTCTCCGTTCATCCCCACTATTTGTGTTACACTGTTGCCTTGCCGGAGATAGCCCCAGGATTTTCCTTGCCAAGTATTCCCCCACACGATTTGCCCTCAGGGGTGTGGTGCAGCATAAATGCACCAAATACACAGTTTTTAATTTGAGTTTACAACATTTTAGACAAATGTTCATGTTCTACATTCACGGTATACACTGCACATCAAGGCAGGATCCTACTTTTTAACTGCTACTATGTTAATGGTCATATTTGGAGATACCATGGAGGATTACTCAAGCCATTACCAGGCCATCTAATGGAGCCCAGAAGAATAAAGCACAATATTTTAAATGCACGGACTCATGAAATATTGTGAAATCACAATTAACCAGAGTACACAGCTGTTTAGGAAAGAATAATGTGAAGGGTTGTGGTTAGCTAAGGACCATTACTTCCAAACTTTAACTTAAAAAAGGACAAGCAATGAAGCTGCTACAGCACCTTTCATTCTGCTGCTACCTCTCGTTCCACCACTTGAGCGTATGTTACAGGCATCAGAGCTTAAGTTTTGCTTCAGCAACACCATGTCGTATAACTGTAGAACACATACCCATTGGGGTGCCAACCCCGTAGGCTTTGGAGTCAATAAGGCCTCCGATCTGGGTGAGGTTGCAGTTACGCTGAGTGACGAACTCGATGGTGGTGGACTCCATGAGGAACGCGTAGTCCGAGGTGAGCACACGGTGAATGCCATCCTCGATGTTCTTCACCATCACTGAGTGCCTCCGACTACTCATGAACTCCCACATCTTATCGTACGTGGAAATCTTGGTTTTCTGTGAGGGGACAAAAATTACACCGTGGGTAAGAAAAGAAATCCTAACTGCTCAAACACAGAACAATCAAAAACCAAATGACTTCACATTTATTGATTGTGAAAGCAATACTGTTTTTACTGACAGCGAAGGCCCCATATTTTGGAGGTTAATGACAAATTATTTTTGTCTCCAGCAGCTATAATGTCCCGAGCGACTAAAAGAAACAGTGACGGGCAGAGCGCTCGCACCACTCATTTAAATACATCCAATGTACGCAGCTCTATCAAGGCCTGAAAAACCATTTACATTCAATTACTTTAAAAATTTCATTAGGAAAACACGTCATTTGCCTCAGCAGAACTTTTTTTTTTTTTTTGCAGCTCCAGCAGCAGTATGTGCTTTTTGTCTGCCCAAGTCATTATTGCTTGTGAGGAAAATACAGGCTGAAGCAGACAAGCATGCTAAATAGCAGCAGTAGTGTGAATTTGTATGACTGTACATCTCTGATGTCTGTGCTGCTGCTATCGCCTATAGTTAGGAGCAGCAGCCGCGTTGTCATTAGCTGTGGGCCTCTCTTTCTACACCTGTAATCACTGAGAAAAATCCAAGAACGCATAACTCTCCAGGGGAGCAGATTTGAAGGCATTTTTGAAGCCATTTGAAACCTAATTAAGTCACATCTTCAAGGTCCTGCCCGCCATTATTGTGTGTAATGACTTTTTGTGGCTGGTCGATATTTTAGATCAACTGGGTGATTTGCGGAGTGCCTATCAGAATCTTTCGGAGTCACCCTTGACAAATCAGGTGATTGAGCATGCAAGCTTCAGACTGCTGATAAGGCAAGAGCAGTGGCTGTGAATACACGGAGAGTCAGATAACCGCCTATAACTCCCGAGTCAAGCAGAGAGCTGAGGTGGGCTTTCTAGAGCCTACAAAAAGGATCCAGAGCTGATTATATTTAAACTGTACGTGAGATCTTAGAACACGCAAGAGGTCCACGCGATGAATAGCTGTCTCCTGAGACTCCTGAATGCTGCAATATTGTCCTCTATGGGGGACATGTGTCTCTCTTCTGCATTTCGATAACCATGTTGTGTTGAAACCTGTGGCCCCCATGTATTGGACATCGTGGCCTTTCCAGTGATATCGCATTTGTGGGGGCGTGTCCATCCCAACATGAATTACTTCTGAATTCTACTGACTTCAGAACAATAAATAAAGTACAGCACTGAAAAGCACTTTGTCCTCTTCTCTTTTGAAAAGCATAATGTGAGTGTGGTTCTTTCACAGTGTGTTGCACTTCTCTGTGTGTTTGTACTTGTGCTTCTCATGCTGTGGGATGTGATGGGCACTGGACGAAGGCTTGACAGTCGAAGTTAATTTAGTGTGGAGTAGCTGTGTGAAGCTTTTATCTTTTGTTTGTCCATGATTCATTTTTGCATTTTTACAGTCATTTTTGTGTAAGTGTGTGATATTCTGATTACGGCCTGGATGAGAGACGAGTCTACTCAGGCAGGTAAGACCCCAAGACTTTCTCCGTAAGACAGTGATCTGAGGTTAATTAAGTTTATTTATTCATTCAGAATTGAATGACTAAAAAGCTAAATGCTCTGCTAATGATTTCCAAGGCCCAACTTTGATTTTATGTTTTTCATTTTTTTTCTTCTTATTGTAGTTTCTCCAATATTCTGTCCTGAGGACAGATGAACAATGTCCTGATGTAATGCTTTTGGAAAAAAAAGAAAAAGATGTGACTTCCAATAGACCTGTTTTAGAATATTCTAGCCCCTTCAATAATCAAAAAAAAAAAAAAAAACCTCCTCGCTGTAGGATCCTCTCACCTACTTGAGAGGATCCTACACTCATTATACTTAAGTGGCCGTAGATATGCAGTGTGATGCAGTCGCCTCCTGTAGTCAGATCTGTGCTGCAGACTTTAGCATTTAGCTCTGTATTTCATAAAAAAAAGAGGTAACCACAACCAATATCAGCCTTGGTTAGATCAACGTGATGAATGAGTTATCCTCTCTGTTACTGCTGAGTCTTTCCAGTGTGTATTAACTGGCTTGTGTGATGACACTAGATCCTTTCATACAATGCAGTACATGAGCTTTTAATACAAGGTCTGTAAATTCAGTTGGGGTTTGTAATGATAAATTATTTAATATTTTATATACTTAATAACAATTTTAATACCAGAATAACACAGTGTCCTAATTAGTACCTTCATATACTACTAATTAGCATTAGCATCATCATTTGCATTATAAATGTACAGAGGTCTTACTGTTGCAAAATGTTTACACTCAGAAAGTTTCGTTTATCCTAACGTCCATTCCTGGCAACTAGATCATCAATGATGCCTTCATGGTTATGGACACTTCTATTCTAAAGGCACTTGATCACATGGTCACAATGACATCATCAACATCAGTATTAAACTAAATATTACAAAGACAAATAAAACAATAAACTCAGCATGTAGTCAGGGATTTTGGCCTGTTTATACACAATTAATTTGTCATTGAGTGGATTTTTCCTACATCCAGTCTATTCCATAATATTCTTTTTTTTATGGCTGGCATAAAAAAGAAAACCTGTTCCACCAAAGGCGGGTGATCGGGGAGGGCGATTTAATCTTCACTGCATGCGGACACTCAGCTTTAAAGCACAGGAGAAATCATTAGAGAAAGGCTGCTCTGGCAGGAGGTGCACAGGCCAGTCCCTGAGAACTGCGGATCTGACACCAAATCTACACATAATAATTATGAATAGGTAAACGGCTGCCAGAGAACATAATAAAAACAGCAGTTGCACTTTCTCCAAACAGTATTTAGTAAACATAATAGTATATTAGATATTAATAAGAAAGGCAAAGTTGTCAGGAAGTAGGGTCATGAATTGCATTTTTGAAGTTGATGTCAAATGCGTCTACAAGACCCATTATTGTTTTATTCTAGAGCAGGTTATCATGACAACTACTGGTCAGAATGCCATTGAATTTGGTATGGATGTTCATGGTTCATGTAGGACTTTAACACGTTTTCAGGCACGGCTCACCTGCAAAATACAGCTGAAATCGAGGCCAAATCTTAGCAGCACTAACTACATATGAAGCTTTGGGAAAGTTCAGTCAGGATGACTCTCCCTGTGCATGTCTTCTAAAGTCATAAGCAAAGTTTCCTGCTATATCTAAGCTCCAACTGCTCATTCTTGATTTCAACCAACCACAACCTTGTAAGCTGTCAAACTCTCTCTCTGCTGTTATTTCAGCACCGCAATGATTTGTGCCCCGCCTCCGCCCCTTTCACCACCTCAGCTGTGGATGGCCGGCCTTTCAAATCAAATCCTCCAATCTGCAGTCTCCCTGCAGATGTTCCAACCATGAGCTACCATTCCTTATCACCACCACCTAGTTCAGGCTCCAGGGGGAGTTTCCTTCAAGTGGGAAGCATCTAATCCATAGGATCGCTTCCCACAGGGATCTACTTCTTCCTGAGGTCTAAGCATCAAAGTGTATTCTACCTGTTCACTATAAATATACTCCACACATGACTCTGTAGTGTCATGGTGTTTATTCTGTTAATTGATTGATCTTCTAAAATGATCCTCCAGTAGAAAAAGCCTACAACATTAATTTCCAGTCAACATTAATTTCTTGACCATGACCTTTTCTTAACCTTAACCAATATGCATTCAGAGCACTAGGTCTTGACATAGCATTCTGATTAGTTTCAATTCTATGCAGAAAATATATATTCAGATTCCTAACACAAACTCCCCTACAGGCCCCTGTAAGACAGCTACATCATCACTACACAGAAAGTTCAGCTTCTCATCTGAAAACCAGATATTAATTGTTTAGTCTGCTTCAGTTCTCTAAGCTGTGAGATCCAGGTGGGAATGGGTCAGCAAGTCTTGAAACATCATGTAACAGCTCACAGTGCCGTAGCTATGGAGCCTGTTGTCTGTCTGTTGTCTGAAACAAAAGTGCACAGTAATCATCCCATTTCTGTAAAATCAAATAGCAGATTTCCCCCCCCATCAAATCTTCGCATGCAGTGAAGATTTGATGGAATGGAACTACTATATAAAAAAAAATCTTCTAACATGACAATGTTGTTAGAGATGCAAGACTATATTTACTTTATGCAAGTTTATTTTCAAGTCAGTAAATTACATGCACAGTCACTTTATGAAATTCCATTTCTTTTTTCCAGAGAAAACTTGTGACCCCCAACATAACTTACAAGACCCTGTGAGGCTGGTTGTAGATGTTTTGGCCATCTCTTGGCCATGAACAAGTCAGACAGTACACGTTGTATTGTTATGATTTTTTTTTTATATAGTAGTTCCATTCCTTCATTATAAACACCCCACAGATGAGTCTAAGGCAGAGGTGTCCAAACTGTTCCACAAAGGGCCGTGTGGCTGCAGGTTTTTGTTCCAACTGAGCAGCAGCACACCAGACTCGACCCATTTAATCAATTGATCTCAGTGTTCAGACAGTTGATTGGTCAAACTGTGTGCTCTTGATTGGTTGGAACAAAAACCTGTGGCCACACGGCCCTTTGTGGAACAGTTTGAACACCTCTGGTCTAAGGGATGCTTCAATTTGGCATTTTAAAATTGATCAGTGATGTTCATCTTTTAGGTAAGGTAAGCCATTTCAATAAAGTGACTACACAATTCACCATCAGTTATCAATGTCATGAGTGATGTAATGGGCTGTACCAACTGTGGGGGAATTGTCTTTGGTACAA
Organism: Toxotes lorentzi; assembly: GCA_037833715.1. NCBI lineage: Eukaryota > Metazoa > Chordata > Actinopteri > Toxotidae > Toxotes > Toxotes lorentzi. Next base: position 22,772,887 of record JBBMJY010000025.1, read on the forward strand.
CCATGATTAAATTTTATTGTTTAGTAGAGTGAAGGGTATAACCAGCTTGAGACAGAATTAATAGAAGTAGGTGCTGTAGATATAAGGTTATGACTAAGGACACAGTGCAACGCTGAAAGTGAGTGGGGTATTTTACAGTTGCTGAATTTAGGGGATAAACAGTAGGAGGTACATAGGGTTTTATTGTAGTATCTTGAGGAAAAAGTTCTGATATCCAGATTATAAACTCTTTATGAAGTCGTAACGTTGCACTCTCTGGTATAGTAGGTGGCAGCATGCACCTTTCATGCCACCTTGTCGCCCACCATTAAACAATGAAGAACAACTGTTAAGCCAAGATAACTTTTTTAAAAAACTTTTTTCTACAATTTTGTAATTTTGTGGCACCAAATAAATAAATCCACATCTTTCACTTGCCCAGACGCTCTGACGAGGCTTCCCCACAGGGTTTCAGATCCTCTCAGACAATCCAATAAGCACATAGTTTGAAGCAGACCGAGACCTAAAAGCTAAGTGCTAAAACTGTTTATGGTTTGAACACTACTTCCACACTGCAGTCGATATCCATGCAACCAAAAGAGGCTTTCTGTCAGTAAAACTAAACCTTCTTTTAAGTGTTTGAGCAAATGACCAAATCTGTCTTTCTTTTAATGAGTACATTCCTAAAGGCTCCACTTTTAAACAAGATACAAAATCTAATTGCCGTTCCATTAACTCCCACGGTCGCCTCCAGGAAGACCGTGCAACACCGTTAGCTGGGAACAACCATATATTGACTCTTGTTCATATAACAAGGTCGTTTTTTTTTTGGTGTACTTGTGTACTTTTTTGAGTATTACCATTACAGATTAAAATCAAGTCACATGATTAAGTCATGACATGACTTTTTTCCATTCTTACTATGTGAGAATGGAAAAAAAAAGGAGCCAGATCAGCAGCTACAGTAGAGAAAAAGCCAATTGTGTGTCTGCAGCATTATGGTCTGTGGTCGCAGGAGGGCAGAGCTCTGTGTTCTGAGAGATGCCACTCTTAGCACTTACATTCACTGACCAAGTGTCAGTGGCACAACATGCTGACACAGTTCTCTGCTGTCTCTTACTGCCAAAACCCAACAGTAATTTAACCTTCAGTTAATAAAATTACTACAACTGCTGCTCAAAACACTCCTGCCTGTTTTGCTGCATGAGAAAAAAAATCCTTTGTCACAGAAAATGATATGTTTTATGTTTCCAGTTTAAGTAAAAAAGCAGTGTGTGTGTGTGTGTGTGTGTACTTGTAGATCTATATTTGTGAGGACTACTTTGAGTTCTAATCATTACAGATTGAGGACATTTTGGGAAATTCATTTTAGCCGGTCCTCACTTTGTAACACACCTTCAAAGTTCTGTTCGAGGGTAAAGACTAAAACGTGTGTGTGTGTGTGTGTGTGTGAGAGAGTCTAGGTCTGTGCAACTGTGTGTATTGCCACTGTTGATGCAACTGTGTCTTGGTTTTTGTGTTTCTGAGCACATTTGCACACAACACAGTTTAGCTTTTGTGCACAGAGCGTTTAGTGTGTGTACGAGTGTAGCCTTGAATTGCTCACTGCTTGCCAAAGTGTTTTGCATACTTTTCAAAGGGCCCTAATCAAAAGAATCTAGAAAGCGGAGGGAAATGGCACACAGTTTTTGTCAGCACAAACAACAACTTTGCTTTTATGGAGCATTCCCTCACACCAGATTTTACACACACTGTTTATGATACACTGTTGACACTAAAAACAAGTGGCTATAAAAGGAAAACCAATTCTGCACTCATAGTCACATTTGTAGTGTTGTCAGCTCGACCTGGAAGAGAGTCAACTGTAACAGTAGCAGATCAGATACTAGAATGTAGCACAGAAACAGAGTCACATTGACTTTTTTTTTTTTTTTAATTTTATGTTTCATGTTATATCTACTGCTGCATGCGTTTCACATGAGATGGAATGAAACCTTAACAATTATTGCAGGAAATTTAGAGGAAGAAAACCAAAACATGAATACGACAAGAAGATTATAAAGCAACTGACAATGCACATTTGTTATATAAGAATTATTTTGAGTTTGACCAGATAATTTTAAAAATCATGAGAACCAACCAAGACTAAAACTACTAAAATGGAAATACTGTGCCTAAGGCTGAAAACAGTGCTAATGAGAGTATTGAGACTAAGTCAGTACAGTAAAGTTATGGGCCATAAAACTGTAACAATGGCACAAAGACACTTAAACGCTGTGTATGCTGAGAAGAACTGCAGAGGTGGTGATAATTTTCTGTGGTCTCATCTCTACAAGCAGCACCTTTCATACACAAGTAGATGATTATTGCCGCTTAAAGGTTTAGTTGTAGATAACAAAAAATGTCCAACAAAGTCATTTTTGTGTGATTGTGATTGACCTAATTTTACTTGCATAGATGTACTGAGTCCCTTTACTACTTTTATGGGGTTTATTTTTATATAATTTACTATATATAATTATAATTTACTTGTATCACTAGAAAGAGAAAGTGCTCCTCCAGCAGTAGGCTATGTGTTCTGATTTGTGTTACTAGTTTTTGAGCTGTACAAATAATCACAAAGATCTATGTTGTGCGTTGACTTCATGCCAAATATAAATAGCGGAACACTGGATAATCATGACCCTAGCTTGTGCCCCTCATAAAGAGCTACCAGTAGCATTAGCAACATCAACAAGCCTGACCAAGTCTGGTACAACAGCGTTGTCTGTGCTATATTCAGAATGTAGGAAGATATTTCAGGCTGATGGCATGTAACGTTAACTGTAACAAACAGGGCTACTGCTATGCACTGACACCATCCCACAGACACACACACACTGGACAGCTTCTCGTAGCAGAGGTGCTAACTCAGCTACAGCACAGTGTCCATACAATGACTGTCTCAAAGGGCCAGAAATGTGCTTCTGGTAACTGTCAAACCTCCACCAGACTCCCTGTCTATCCAACAGAGAAAGGGACAGTCTGACAATAGCTTCTCATGGCTGATTAGCTCTGACTGCCAGTCCTATGTCGGTGTCCATGCTGCACTGAGTGGTGGTCGGACAGTCTCCTGTGCCCGAATGTCATCTCTACAGAGCCATGAGGCCATTCTCCCAACAGCCACTGCTCCTTCACTCCTCTGTTGTATTTTTAAAATATGCTGGGAGAGAATCTGAGGGTGTAGATACCCATTAAGTAATGACCCAGAGAAGAAGGGATGCAATTGTTGAAGAAAACTGGGTCAGTCAGGTTCAAAGGGTTAAATCAGTTCACTCTCTGGGTTAATGTTGGATGATTTCAGCAGTTTTTTTTTCTTCCAGTTGTAACTATAAACCATTTTGACATTACTACAGCTCTAACATACACCTCTGGTTGGCTTCATCTCCAAAGCAATGGTAGCTGAGGTTCCTGGTTGTTGTGGTATTTAGAAACAGCTACCATACCAAACTGACATTGATTTCTGTTGTTTTATAGTGATTTTTAACCATGTGATCATAAACACTGGATCGTACAGCCATGAGCTGGAGCAAGTTAGAAAAATATACTCGTTTTTTTCCATCCATCTGCTCTTACATACCCTGCCTCTCTCCTCTCTCAGGTATCGAGCACATCATGTCAATAAGCTTTTTCTGCTTGGTTTAATCACCATGCTGGAGGTGTACCTCCCATCTGTCTTATAGCTAATGCAAAACAAGTCAGGCTTGTATAGCCTGGGGACATGGAGCCCAGTGCCATGGCTATGTAAAGGGCTACTGTCTCTCCCTCAGACTCTGCCAGCCATCACCCCATTATACACACAAGGTGGGAAAAAAAGCACTGTCTTTAATTAGATGTGATTTTATTAGCTAACAAGCAAGACACAGCTGCGATGTGTGTTTGCTTATTAAATTATTCAGTGTTATTGTAGCGACAGTCCATAGGGAATGTCTCTGCTAGGAGGATGAGTGAGATGTGTGGATGCTCCAGAGACTATCCCGTGCAGACATTTACATAATTAGCCACCATTAGACTCCTATTTTACAGCAGAAGTCGATAATTACCCAAACAAAAGGTATTTTGTCTTTTTTGCTTTACCTCGTTTTGAAAAGTAATTGTAATGCACGCACACATCATCGCTGAGCATGCTGCACTGAATCAACTAAGACTGATGATAAGTCTGATCAAAACACTCCATCCATCATCACAACAGTGTGTTTTAAACACCTCAGACGGGGTTTGTGGACAGAATACGTTTACTCAGTGAAGGACAAATGCCCTGTGCATCTGCCTGGATTCATTAATAATCAAACAAAGAACAAAAGCAAAGGATTATATGTTGCAGAGAGAGGCAACCAGCAGATTTTGTGTGGAAAGCTGCTGTCCTGTAGGTCTGATAACGTGCTTACATAAGTTATTTTTTGTATTTAGCGTTGTAATCTATTGTTTTTTATTTAATTTTTTTTTTACAGAGTAGATCCTGATTGGCTGTTGGATGTAGATTATGTTCAGACCTGGTGGAGCTCTAACAAAGCAGCACCATTTCTCAAATATGAAAACACCAAGTATGTGTTGTAGTTGTTACTTCTACTGACATTTAACGCAAGGACGATGGTCCAATACACAGTTTCCATTTAAGGATCATTTTACCCCTAAATGGTTTTCGACCTTAGTATGAACTAGATAATCCACTATGACCCATGTAGTTATGAAGAACACAATGCAGGAAGGCACTACTAGATTACATGAAGTACAGTTTGTCAAATTATTGTTGATTGTTGTGGTTTATTCAGTACATTATATATACTGCTCGTGTACAGAGATGTTCTTATGATATGACAACTGAAAATTTTAGATTCTAATTGGCTGGAAGGTGTGAATTAACAATTATTAAACACATAGGATAACCAGACATCTGTGACACAGGTGTTCCCAATGAACCTGCCAGAATGGAACTGTAGGTAACGAGAGCGAGGGTTATTGGTGTAACCACCACCCTGACAAAAGGAAAAGAAATGATTCAAAACTTTGAATTTGGACATCCATCTCAATTGATTAAGTGTCAGATCCATGGTGTCATTTTTTACACCTGGGACAAGCTGATTGTGCTGAAGCCGACCATAGTGGTGATCAGAGTAACAGACACCCTACAGACAAGAATTCAGAGAGACATCCATAAGTGTGGTGTTATGAGTTTCAGAGAGACATGGCTACAGGAACATACTCTAGATCACCTCACTAACTCTAATGGCTTTCAGATGGTTCGAGCCGATGGAATGGAAAGTGTCTGCAGCCCAGATGTTCTCACACGCCAACTTGGTTTACATCTCCGACATCCTCCGCTAACCCAGCAACCGCCTGTGACATTGTCCACGCTGTTACCACCAGACTCAGGACTCAGCACCCCAGGGCTTTTTCATCATCTCCAGGGGACTTCAACTGGACAAGACTCTCCTCAGTTTGTAGACAGCACCAGAGACCCTGAACCTCCTGTATGCTATTGTTTAAGAGGCCTGGAGATTCTACCATTACTTAATGCTATTTTTATTATACATTTTTTTCTGTTTACTTACTGTGTATTTATTTTTATTTACTTCCCACTGATCTCTGCAGGAGCAGATCTTGCAAGATTTTCTAATTCTGATTGTGAATATTTTCAACTTGAGGACAGGTGGCGTTTTGTTGGCAGGTAGCCACGGCACAAGCAGGATAATACACTCCAAGCTTGCGTGTTCTGTGACTGATGAATTACTTGCAGTGAGGTGTACGGATTCTGCGGAGTAAGGGGTAGACTGATTCTGTGCAGAGATGCTGTCGTTTAGTTCATTGAGTCTCATGTTTCAGTGCGGTAACCACTACCATCTAAATTCCATTCACCACCATTGTACTGGGGTTTGGAAACAGAAATCTCAGAGACACGTATCTCAAAACCTCAACAAACAAAACCAAAGCTGCAAGTTTAGATACTATTAGAGGTAAAAGAGAAAGAATATATTTCTCTAATGTAGGTGAACTGAACCTTTAATGGTTTTTGGTTCTCTACACATAATGTTTCTGATCACAACATTCTCAAATAGGTATGTGCTGTTGGATTTGTTACTCAGTATTTTTTGATCCAAGGGTTTTGGCCTGGAAGCCAAAGGTTAGGTGTGATGTGAACATATACAGTATCAGTAACCTGAGATACATGAAATACCAAAAAAGACTGCGTTAATTTTAGTTTCTCATCACCATTAAATAATTGCACAGGTGAACTTGTGGCATTCTGTGTTAGACTGAGTTAGACACTATTATGGGATTTTTTTTTTTAGATATGAAAAGTTTGGTGCAGACATTTTGCGGAATAAAACATATTCTCAAAACTGACACTTTTTGCATCCAAGCACATGAGAAAAACTGTCATCAGCATTGGTATTATTCTGTATAACTGAGCCAATAATGCACAAATGATTTGGACTAAGTGTCTGACCTGAGGTTGTAAATTATGGCTGCAGAGGGACCTCAGCATCGGTACAATGATTAAAAAGCACATATGCTGCTTCTTACACCAACTGTTGTTTTCATTAATTTGTATGGTGAAATGATAAAGAGACTGTGCTACTATCACCACAGCAGTTTTCTAATGAATTGGTGTGAGCACGTCTCGGTGCAAAGACGAAACACACAAACATATTAATCACAACCGTATTCGTGTGTGTGTGAACAGTACCTACGAATGCGTGAGTGTGCTTACTGCACAGATGGATGAAAACAAGGTGCGAAAAAAAAAAGGCTAAATCTCAGCTCTGTATGAGTGCCATCAACGGATTGCATGAGAAAAAAAAAGAAAAAAAAAACTTAGAGACATTAAACTCAGAGCAGAGAGATCTAATGCAGGGAAGTATTTATTAAACTTAGCTGGATTAACACAACATCCTTGATATGCAGCAGGTATTCTATATGATCCTACAGTGAGGGGATTACCAAGCAGAGCCTTGGCAGGGGCAGAACTCTTACTGCTGCATGGTTACAGGCTGTTCAGAAGTATTTGATCATGGAGACACGGTGGCTCAGTGGTTAGCACTGTTGCCTTGAAGCAAGAAGGTTCTGGGTTTCAACATGACCTGGCCACCTGGGACTTCTCTTTATGGAATTTGCAGACCAAAGACATGCAGGTTAGGTGAAGTGGAAATCGCTGAGGAGTGTGAATGTATCTATCCCTGTCAATCCAGTGAGAGACTGGTGACCAATCTAGGAGGTTCCAGCTCCTCATGAGCCAGGATAAGTGAGAACAGAAAGCAGACGCACACTTGTTTAATCGTGTTACACAAGTATAAAATAACTAAATATAATAACATAATGACATAGTAAACATATTCTTCATGGCAAGGCTGGAATACCAAGTGGGCAAAGTGGGGCTTGCGCTTCCAGACTTCCACTGACCCAGTTCATGGTGGGTCGGTTTTTGTATTTTTTTTTTTTTTACACTTTAATTCATTACCAATTTGATAGGGAATTTGCACCATTTAAATACAGTATCAACTCAGACAGGTGCCGTATTAGCACTTAATCTTGAGGCCCAGTCCGCAGACAACTGAAAGTTATGTTTTATCAAATCACTAAATCGTTCACACACACACAGGGAAATCCAGCTGTAGTTTTTCTGGCTCTCACAAATAAATTAAAGATTTGATGTGATGAAGGTACTCAAAACATCAAAGATTTACTAATGTTATTCCAATTTATCCTAAAAACCAAATCCTAAAACGCAAAATTCGACATGCTGTTGATTTTAGATGAAAAGCTTATGTCTGATATAAACTCGGTGCTAGTATTTCTGTACTAGTTGAGATCATTCTGCATTAACTAACCCTGTTTGCTTTTTAGGGAGCTTCTTAGAGTTTTAGTGTCCCATAAAAGACTTTTCCATCTTAAGAAAAAAAAAATGACCCCGTTCTTTCAGTTAAAAATGAGCCTGACTAATCTACTAATATTTACCATGCAGCTTTGACGTATTCAGTATAGCAACAAAATAACAATGTATTGTGTACCTGTAAATCTCTGGATGATACAGAGCAGCAGAACCCTGCACCAGAAATGACAGTATTTGGTTTAATAATACCCAGTTGCAACAAACCTTGAAGAAGGTCATGGTGGCGCCATCCTCTACCACCCCATATTCTATCTTCGTCTGCTTGGCCAGGTCGTCAGCAGAGTCGATGGGCGACTCCATCCGCTCCACAGTGAGGAAGGCTGCCAGGTTTGCCGTGTAGGAGGAGATGATGATGAGCGTGAAAAACCACCAGATTCCTCCTACAATTCTGGTGGAGAGGGCTTTCGGCATGAGCTCAGATCCTGAACGAGAGGAGCAGAGGGGGGTGCGTGAGATCTGGTACAGCACTAGGCTGGAAAGGGGGCAGCACCCAGACTAGGCCAGGCTGAAGCCAGGCTAGGCCTCTGCATCTGCTGCCTGGATCACACACTCAGATACAGACACACAGAGTGGACAGAGAGGGCAGACTCATGGTTGGACCTGGTGAATGGTATTTAGTATGGAACTGGTGATGTGCATCCTTCTTGAGTACCCTGGACTGTCTTTACTGTGCTGCCTGGATCTGGCAAGCTAACCCCCATGCTAGCTAGTCAGAGACAACTTATTGGCATACAGCAGATAAATGCAAAGGGAAACTTTAAGGCTATGATGGACAATGAAGAATAATCCTCATCCCTTAAAGTATTGTGGTTTAGTTTATGTCTGCTTACACTGGTAAACTAAATTAGGTGGAACACACTCTGAGCTTAGTGCGTGGTTGCTAACACATGAAGAGGGCCCAAACAGACTGGATCAGCCCAATCAAACAGTTGAGTAAGTGGCACTAAGTGGCCACTGATTGCAGCACTTCCTGTTAAATTAGTGGATTTTAGTATGGCATCAGTTACTTTCACTATTTTTGATTTCTTATGGTAGAGTGCACCAGATCTTCAGCTAATCTGACTGTTTTTCAGCTCATGAAGGAGCATATGTGCACAGGCAGAGTCAGGATGGGGATTGTTGTCCAAGTGAAGGAAGATGGGCCTGGATTATCACAGGACTATTCTACTCAAGCGGCTTAAGCAATTGAAAGCTGGGATTTTGCACATTGACTCAGAGGGAAAGCTGACAAAGAGTCAGAGAGATGGGAGGTTAAGAACTGTGTGCTCCACTCCCTTTGTGAGAGACTCAATCGGCACTCTCACCTTTAATCAAACTTTCTTTCTTTCTCATGGTTAACCGAGCTCCCTAGTGGCAGGAGCATGCAGGGAAAGACATAACAATTTGGAACTAATGGCGGTAGTTGTGATCCAACTGTGATTTCCAAGATCATAAGAATCACAAGTGGCTCAATGTATTTACTGTTAGAATGTACAGGCACAAAGAATGAAGCAATGGCACTGCGCTTTTTCTAGAACCATGATACTACTTTAAATATTGGGGACACTCCTAAATTGGTTTGAATCCTATGTAGAGGACAAGGATTACTCTGGGTTGATAGGTAATGATACCTGTGAGTGAATGAAAAAGACGTGGAGTCTCCCAAGTGTCTATGCTCGGACCGCTTCTGTTTAATGCTCCTACCAGTCCAGATTAATTATGAGCATAATTGAGTCAACATGCAGGTTATGTATTTATTATACCTGATGCTGAACAAGAATGATTAAAAGCTGTTAGTTATGGGCAGAAAGTGGACCACATCAGTCCAGTTCACAGACCTTTGTGATAGCTTTCAGTGTGCAACGCAACTGACTTTAAACTACTGTTGGTTTCATAAAGCACTGAATGGCTTCCCTCAGTACTGTATGTGGAATAAACACCAGGGACCAAAAGCACAAAAGTCTGTGTATACTCACACTATAAGTGCGTGTATACACAGACAGAAATATTCATACACATTTTCATCAGATTGCGCACAAGCCCCGTTTCCTGTCTAGACTTTTGCAGATTCCTGAACAGATATCAAAAATTAGAACACAATCAGAGCAATCAACAAACTGACAAAAGACTCATCGCACATTCCTCTTCTACAAATACCTGTTTGTGAGTGGAAAATGACGTGTTACGGATGCTTGTTGTTTTTTTGTTTTTGTGTGTACACAGCATTTACACATCTGGCCCCCAGACTTATAGTCTGTTCAGTTCTCAGTCAAAGTGTAAAATTTTGCCATTGCCAATGCTTAAATTAAATTTGATGTTATTTATTCAATCCTCTATTTTATTCTTTCTAAATATTATTGATAGTCTCCATGCATTTCCTTTGTTTGTTTGATGTCTTGAGTCACTGTCTTAAGTCTAACATAAAGATGCCTTCTTGGTAATAGGTGTTATGCTGTAGGTGTCAAACAGACTAAGCTTTTCTTGCCTTAGCTGGTTAATCAAGGATTAATTAGAGAAGATGTGTTAGTCTGGGGCCTGTAATCCTTTAAAGTAGTCATTTGTCAGCATGGAGCTGACTGTCACTGACATAATGAAGATTCTTCTCCAGCTGTTTCTGTGTTTCAGAATTACTTGTTCAGCTTAAACATGAGGCCCCACCTTGACGGTAATCTCACAGAGGACCCTCACAAAACTAAGGCTGACCCTGATACTAGAAACAAAACAATGGCCTTAGCGTCTCTGTTATCGCTCGAAACACAAGTTCACCAGTGGTAAAAACACATTGTCTGTTTAATCTCTCATTAAGCAGCAAAGTCACCCAGGACTGCAACCAGCCACCCACTTTGTCCACTCATCAAACCACAACCAAAAACAAAAATCAATGAAACAGACATCAACAAACACATATTTATCAGCACTTTTAGCAGTGGATTCTGCTTGTTCTGTGTCGGTCCCATGGCAAGCCATCAAATAAATGCAGGTTTGTTTAAAAAGTGGGACATGTTACCAGTTCCGTGCTTCTTATTCCGTTCCACCTCAGAAACCAGAAAACAGAAAAGGGGGGGTGACCCGCTCAGAGAAACGAGTCGAATCCAAACAGAGCCTGGTTGGGGCTGACTGTCATGTACCCAAGGTAACGTCATGACCAAACAGCACATCCCACAGTTTTCTGGGGGGCGGTTGCAAGCCACCGGACAGGGGAGCCTCTCTACAAGTGTAGACCAGCACGGTGCCATGCAGACACTGTGTGTTCATCCAGTCTAATCCCACAGCCTTCTGGCCCCCAGCCACATCTTCTCAACTGGTCAACCATCCATATCTGTTCTGCTGGCTTTTCAAGATCATCTAGGAGCTAAAGTCATTCATATAGATCTCGAGCAGATGCTCGTTAGTTATAAACACATTTTATGCTTTGTGCTAATAGAATCTTGTGGGTGGTTTTTGCTGAGGCGAGGTTATAGTCAAAGCAATCGTCGTATTTTGATCTCAGATAGTTTAAATGATATCTGCATCTTAGGAGTCACATAAATAGAAATCTGTGAAATTGTTAGTAGCTAATTTGGGGAGATTAGTCAGCATGCACTAAAATTAAGTCAGAGCATGCAGCCAGCAAACAAGAGGTAAGTAATCAGTGACTAAATCCTTAGAAAGGTTGAGATGTTTGTGGACTTAAGGGTCACTTCACACAAAAATCCTTATTTTCTCACTTACCTCTAGTGGTACCTAGTCATGCAGACAGTGTTGCTTTTATTTGTCTAGGTTTGGAGATGTGTCGACGTATGAGATTTAACCCTCCACCCTCATTCATTGGTGGAGGTGAAATGGAAAAAAAAACAGTGTGTTCTGTGGACTGGAACATTTTCCTGGAGAGATATGTTGATCTTTAAATGTAATATACATTGGAAAATAGCAGCCAGATAATATGAATCTTATAAGCAAATGAATATCTAATTGTAAAATCCAACCACTACTTAATATTTTTTTAAAAACATCAAGTAAATGTTTTTAAGAGGTGATGACATCTAGGCAGAAAATGGAAATATAATAATACTACTACTAATAATACTAATAATTATAATAACTTATAGTCCACTTACTAGATCTGGAACTTTCAAGCACATTTCATGGTCTTTCTCAGTGGAGCTGCTCAGTTGTCATCACGTGACATGAAGTATGGAACTTTGTTCAAGTGTTATCAGGTGGGGTATACCGTGTATAGTCACACAGGAAGACCACGATGTATGGTTGAAAGCTCATGAAAAACCAAATTTACCACTGTTTCCGATGTCAAAAACAAACCTTCACAAACAGACAGGATGAAGTAGATCAAGTTGAAATGTATCATCTTGAATTTTTTTTGTCTGAATTTAAATAAATCAAGCAACTCCAATCTTTTGACCTGACTTGTACCCTTTTGACGTGTGTGTGTGTGTGTGTGTGTGTGTGTGTATATATATATATATATATATACAGATAAAACCAAACTATCTGCATGGCTAGTCACAAAAGGTACTAGAGATATATTTTAATTTCCTGTAATTTGGGTGAACTGACCCTTTAAAGCAGTTTTGGCTATAGCAGTTAGCTCTTGGAGTGCTTCAATCCACTGTTCAGATGCAAGACAGACATACAGACAGGTGACAAATTAAGGGAAAAACCAACACAATGTCTAACACGCTGATCCAAAATCTCCCATAGGTGTTGAACTGGGTTGAGACCTGTTGACTAGCCACAGCTTATGATTTTTACACCACACTAATAAGGGGTCTATGTATTGCAACCCTTCTATAATATCCCTCTCTATGTAATTGTTGATCGTTCTAGCTGACAGTCTGATCATGTCCTGCACTGACATTCTCATTCACCTGAGGGACTCGACGTGTTAATGCACAAGCGTCCCGGTCATCAAATGTGCACTGTCGACCAGTTTCCGACCGTGTTTAATGATGTCTTTCCCACAGATCTAAATGCAGATGTCACTTAAGTAAAACCCTGGCCAGTTAAACAGTCTCTGTGACTGAAGCTCTGTGGCCCAACAATGATCACTTACATCTTTTACTCTTAGAATAATGCATTTTTGTTCATGCCCCACAGCATGACTGGATGTTAACTTCTTGACTGTATCATCCAGTGCACCTGCGTGGAAGCATCTGCATTCGGTATGTTTCTTAAGTCATTTCTGAAGGTTTTCCTTTCATTTCATTGTCACCCGTCTGTATATACCATGCTTTCCAGGCCCTAAAGTAATCACTACCTGTTATAAATATGTTGCTATGAAAGAAATGCTAATTTAAAAAATGCAACATATCTCCCATTGTGACAGGCACTGTAAAGGACATATGCCATTCCAAGATAATTCAGATTAGATTTACAGTTTAAAGATGCCAACTAGTTGAGAAGATATGGCATTGGTTTTTGTAGAAGGAGACAATACCAAACAGGCAAGAGAAGCTGCTGAGTTCACATTCTCATTCAGTCTCACCCATCTGATTCATCTCAGGTATTCTGGGTGGGTACACTTACCTGTTCAAATGGCTGTGAATAAGAGGGGAGGAGTTAGGGGGGTGGGATAAGGTGAACATGCAGGACAACCATCTCCATTCACCGTCATCACATCACTCACATCCACTCAGTCCATTCTGCTAGACACTCTACCAGTGAAGCATCTAGCTACATGCACAGAGGCCCCCATGCATGGTCATGGGCCTGGTCAAAGAGCAAGGTTGACCCCCAGCAAAAAAGTGGGACTTGTGCTTAGAAAAAGGGGGCAGGCAGAGGCGTCTACCTTGCTGCATGAGAGCTCCAACTCCGAACCAGAAACTATTTAGCAGGGTGAAATTGTTTTCCACTACATCCGAGTCAGGGTTGCAAGGATGGGGGTTATACCACTCGTAGGGACTAAACCTGTGACAGTCAACAGAGAACACACACACACATATACACACACATATAATTTTACTGCAGTTGCATAAAAGACACAAGAGTGTACAATAAAAAGAGACCAAGAGCGGTCGTCCTACCTGTGGAGACAAGAGAGAGAAAACACAGTTTAGTTAGTCGTGTCCAGAGATGAGACACTGCAAATCATGCCTGAGAACATGATAATCAATAAGCATTGCTTTCCCTTCATGTACATACCACAGGATGCTATGCTGTTAACTGCATTTGTAAATTAAGAGTTTATTACATGGATTACTATAAGATGTTGATTAGGATTTTTTTTTTTCTGAATAACCTATTAGTGAAAATAAAGGCTCAAATATGACTACTCATCTGAATATCGCTTGTGTGTTTTTCAATTTTAATAACATATATTATGTGGGGAGCGGGCTTGAATTAACACCACTCATATTCCAAAAGTGGCTCCTCATGTGGGCGTGCTCATATCAAAGGCAATTCCCTCAGTAATTTAATCGATGGGGTCTGAAAATAACTCCATTGTCAGATGAGAAAAGAACTAATAATCCTTATAATCTTGGAGAAGCATTAATATTCAGCAGATCAAACGGTTCATTCCCATCATGCCCACACCAGCCTCAGCACCCTCCCTCCCAACACTCCATGCACACTTCAAGCAGAGATTTTTCATTTATTCATGTTAAATAAAAGTGACATTACATTAGTAAAGGTTGATTGGTCTACAATTAAGCATCCTGACCTGATTTGGTTTGCGCTGGAGTACGGGGGGGGGCTATCTTGACTCAAGCTGTTTAATAGACACCACGGTTTGACTAATCAAATTCCAATGCATAATGTAGACTTGTCTCAGTGTGGGCCTTTTTTTTTTTTTACTGCACTGGAAGTCAAGAATGATAACCTCGAGTGGATGTAACATCTGCATGGAGGATAATACCTATGAAGCTGCTACAGTGCTGCGTGTCTGCATTGTACTCTGGGTAAAATGCAGTCGCACTGGGTCACATACTGTAATACATGACTCCATATGAAGACGTATGGCTGTGTTGATTAAATGACAGCATAATGGGCTTTGTCATTATAATGCTGTTAGCAGCGGCATTCCTTTTCACCCCTACAATACTCGGGAGGATATTGTGTAGTGCAGCTGAAGGATCTCTGAATGTCTCCCCTCCGATTTCTGCTTTAAGAGAATCCGTGGCCTTAAATCAGTCCATCTGCTCACTCAATTTGCCCCAGATTTGCGTGCTTGTCAATTTGCAATGCTAAATTGAGTTCAACTGAACTCTGTGACCCAATCCCTCGCCAACAGAGGTCTCTGAATATGTTTCCTCCAATCATGTCGTGAGAAGCCAATTACAGCTCACCATGAACATGGATGAGCGAAGTAGTCATCAGTACTGTGCTGGATCATGGGAGTGGCTGGCTGGACTGCTGCTGCTGGGTGGGCCAGGGAACGCTAAACCAGTGGCGTTTACAGGAGAAAGCGCAGTTTAACCTGTCTCTCTCTGTAGCACTGTGCTCGGCCCGTTCACTGTCATTTTGATCCAATTTACACTGACCTTATATTATCCAAGGTCATCTGTGCTCCAGTAGGAAGAAACTTTGAGCAAGGTCAGTGCAGAGATAAGCATGGACAATAAAGAAAAAAGAAAAAAAAAAAGCGGGCATTTCACCAGCAGTGTAGAAACAATGTGAGGTTTTTATCTTTCTACAAGGGCAGGGTCATCCTGCTGAAAAACTCCAGTGATCACACACATGATAACACCAATGTCAGGGGAGACAGATCAACAGAGCCAGAATGGTCCTGTTGCTCTGGACACAGGATGATTGACCTTATATGTCCACACATCAGTATGGAACAACGTGTGTTACACACTTACATGCTTACCTATCTGGGATTTATTTTTCTGTAAATCTCTCTCTTTTTTTTAAATGGTTTCCGACCTTTTCATTTGAGCTTTAATGTTATATTTCTGTGCTTCCTGTCCCCCGCACTTTCTTGGTGTGTGAAATGTCTTGCCTTGCTTTGGATTATTCTTCACTTCAGGAAGCCATTTTACTCGGAAGAGATTTGGAACTTGCTGGAATAAGATAAACCATAGGTGCAGACTGAAAACTGCTCTACTACCCAGAAGGCAGACATGTAAAAACATAACGGAAAATGTTTGGTAAGAATGAAATTACAAGCTAAATTGTGTGTTGCACATATACTTAACAGTGGCAGAATACTCTAAAGTTAACCAATATGTCCAACAGTCAGGTTTGTCAGCTCTTTACTTAAGAGCTAATATACCAGTTCTGTTTTCAGAATCTAAGATTTTTATGAAAAAATTAAAATGCACATGACCAGAATATCTTACTCAGAGGACTGCATGAGATTCAAAGGAGAATTTTAACCATGTTACGGGGGGCTCTGCCTTTAATATGAGCACATATTAACCAACAGCTTTTCATCCACAGAGAAATATTCTAATTTTGAGAAAAAGACAGGTGAGAATTAGATGTCAATATCATGAGTTGTAAGCATTTAGAGAAAGACAAGGAAAATTCTGCACAAATATTCTGATCAACTACTGTCACAAAGCTTTGCCTCTGCTTCTCACTTTTCTTACAAAAAAAAGAAAAACAAACTTTATGTGGAAGATGTAGGGGATTTGATTATCCAAAGTGTAACCAGGTGATAATGCACAGGCTTTATCAGAGGTGTGATGTACTATAGAGGGTGTTTTTTTTTTTTTTTTTTTTAGCTTTTTCACCACCTACGCCAGAAGCAGCGGCAGTGCTGTTTTTGTCATTAGAGGGAACATGAAAGCAATAACACCCGCAGACATTAACATCAGTAACTGGAGGTATATCAGGGGCAGGTGGCAGTGCAACAGAGTAATCATGTGGTTCCAACTGTACACCTATGTGGACTAGGCCTACACAAGGTGAAAAGAGGCTGCTCTAACTCTGGCACTGTTGTATGTCAGTCCTCATATTCAGTCTCTCACTCATGCAAACAGTCAGTCACACAGTACAGCACAAACACAAGCATACATAGATAAAATGTGTAATGTGTATAAATACACACACACACACACACACATATATATAAAAATATACACAGTGTATAAATGCACAGTGGAAGTAAACCTTATAGTATTAGGTCTTGTCTGTCAAATTTATGTACTAGACAGTTTGTTCTCACAAACCTTTGTGAAATGAGAGTCAGCTCTTAGCATACAAATGACTAATGTGAAGAGAAAATAAGGGAAATACACTTCTCTACCATGAAAGGATTAAGTGGAAGACATAGGACAAATAAGGCTTCTAATGAATCTGAAAGAAACCAAGGGAACAGATGTTTTATGCAAAAGCGTGAAAACAACCTACTTTATATTTCCATTCAACTGAGAAACAACCTCGTATGTCAGTGTGAATTATGACCTTTGCCTGTCAGCAGATGCAGATGTACTGTGACACTGTGGTAGGGATCAGGTCATAGAGGTTGAAAGGGTCAGTGAATCCTTTGACTATTTATCCCACATCGAGCCCTAACCCTAACCCAGACTTTTACCAAATATGTTACTGATTATTGAGAGGGCTCTTCTCTTGCCGTGGTAGCTTCAGATCATTTTTGTTGGCGATGAGAAATTACATATTTAGTCATTTAGTTCAGGAGACCTGCTGAGGAAACTTTTAAATCAAACACTGTTGAAACTTCACATTCCTTGTTTTTTTTTTAACATCTTCGTCTTTGTTTAACATCTTATATGCTTGGTTTTCCAATTTTAGCTGATCCCATAGTGACTTTATTAAAAAGTCTGTTCACTCATTCACTCCTTTTAATATTTAGCCATGCAGACTAAGACTTTTCCACACCATTCCAGTTTACATAGAGACTATTTCCTCTGTAGAATTTTGTTTCAGTGAAAACGATTGACATCAAGATCTGTGGCTTATCCACAGAAACCAGCTCACTCTTTCTGGTAGATCTGTGCCAGCTGAATTTAGAAACTAAATTCCATTCACCTGCATTATATTGGAGTGAGGGCACAAATCTCAAAGACATATAACCTGGGCAAATAAAACTAAACCTACCTGCATGGATGCATATCACAAAAAGCTTAAGAAAACTGTGGTAGTTCAACAAGTTCTTGTCAGACTAACCAAATGTCTGACTGTACATTATAAACATATAAAAATGCTTATATAACTCTTTTATAGTTGAGAGATGTACTCTCCACATTTTCTGTTCACGCTGCAGAATCTCCCTTTTAGACTTCTCATTTCACGAAATTTTGTGAGACTGTTATGTGCTACACTCTACAGCAAAAACATGCAACTGTAGCCCAGCATGCATTTGTGGATACAGGAGAAAAAGAAGGAATAGAGTGAGGGGGGAAATTTACACACTTACCCAAACACTTACTTATTGTGATATTAAATACAGATAGGTGCATATTCTGAGCCAACTTAGATGACAGTTGCCGCTTTTTATTCTCTCGTGTGATCATATCAGCCAGTAACATCGGGAAAAAACGTGCGTTAACGGTAAAACTATCGGGTCACGGGCTGCCAAAGTGAGCCGACGTCTCCCAAAAGTTTTAGAGTCAACACAAACCTTTTTTTCTCTTTTTTTTCTTCACCGTGCTTCAAAGAGACACCACATGCAAGAGCCGCTACGTCAAGTGAGCCAGCCTTCAAAAAAAAAAAAAAACTGGCCTAGTTTCATCGACTGAGAGTATTTGTCTGAGCGAAGACATTAAAGGAAAAGACAACCGGTACAAAGAATGTGTTCACCAAACTGAGCTATAGAGCAGATGGACACAAAAATAAGTAACATAATACTGAGCTGCTCCATCATAAACACAACACCTCCCCATCTATGCAAGGTTTTCTTATGGAAGGGTTGGGTTAGGTCATACTGAGTCTCAGTGATACGAGTACAGCAAACCAGCAAAGGCTAGATTCAGTTATAAGTTCCTAAATATTTATCATAGGTTTCTATTAAATAAATCACAATAATACTCTATCCATGCTATCCTAACCCTTAACAGAATGACCGCATCCTTCCTCTAAAACTAGCTATACTGTACAGTTCCATCACTTGACTGGAGGTCTCTGAACAATCTCATTTCCAAACAATCTGGGCCAAAAACTAAACACCAGCAGTACAACTCCAAATGAGTTTAGGAACTCCGTACATCTTTTGAAATGTTCACAACAAGCGCGGTTGGAGCAGCACTCCCTCCTTGGGTTCAGTTTCTTTGAACAAGTGCAGTGTCATTTGAACTTGGGTGGCACCGATTAACTGCAGTGAGAGACCTGAAAATTGTGGGTCGCAGCCCCACTTATAAGAGAACTCTGGTGCAGTCCTTCAACGGTGAGAAAGTAATCTAAAGCAACTAAAGGAAATAAGGTTTTAGGCAAAGGTTTTGAGGGGAACAAAAAAACAACCGAAGTTGACAATTGATAGCCAAAAGATATAGGTGCTTTGAAAGCCCAGCACAAAGCAGCCTGGACAGATATATTTGGTTATCTCTTCATGGAATCTCAGCTGTTATGGACACCAGAGGATGTTAGTTATGAGAACAAGCATAGACAAAAAGGTTGCGGGTACTGGAATCAGATTCGACTTTTCCAATGACATGTCTAATCTGGTGAGGTGTCTAGCTGACACAATAAGCAGAAAGAGGTGACAGACCATATCTCTGATTTGTTGTGTTTGAAACAAGGTGAAGGTAACAAGAGAAAAGAAAAGACAGCATGAACTCTGAGACACTGGGGACAGCGAGGGAAAGGTGGGAGAGGGGGCAGCAGCCGTTCACATGGAGCTCAACACATCCCTCACACGTACTTTCACACACATATCCAATATGAGTGCACAACCTCTCTGCCACTCTCTCAGACACATACACACTACCCTGAAACGGCTGATGGCTCTACAACTTTTCTGTCTAAGGTCTGTGTATGTCTATATCTCTGGATGTGTTTTTTTTTGTTTTACCGATACCACTCTGAGCAGGAGCAGGCCAGGGGTAACCTAGCAGCCATGCCAAGTGCCAATCTGAAACAAGATACTCTAGAAAGCAAAAATAAATCCTTTATCAATGTCTGATGGTGGAAAGAGGCAAATATCCATCACAGTTAAACTGCATTAAACATATTAAAAGGCAATGGTGTTGAGTCTGAGCTTTGATACATGACCACTGATTAGAGTCAGCACTGTCAGTGAGTGGTAAGCTTTCACTATCAGCAAGTCAGTGTGCTCAGGATGCAGATCCTGTAATCACAGAGATTAGCCTGTTGTTAGTCAGATGGGCGAGGCTGAGCGATGGCCGCTAAGCAATTGTGTCTGACCGTGTGTGAAGCTGTGATCACTGGAAGTGACATGTTACCTGGCTATGACAAACAGCACACAACTGACACCCAAGTAAGCCAGCAGAATATACATCCAGATATCAGGCGAGAGGGGGTTGAGGAAGGAGAAGACCCCAGGGTTGGTCCCGTTGGGCTTGCGGTACAGTATACTTATACCCAGCGTCATGAAGGGCTTGGAGAAGTCAATAACCTTCTCGCGCACGTATGTGATGGCGAGGGGAGCCACTGCCAGATCAGCTCTCTGTCAACATTAAACATAAAAGGGAAGAGGGATAGGCTATAAGTCAGGAGAACAGGAAGCATTTAGAGGCAATCAAATTAAGAAAACAGGGTCTTTACACTCCACAGAGTCTGTCCCGAGGCACTTAGCAAGAAATTTAAAGCCCTCTTTCTCTCTCAACCCATCAAGTATACTCCTGCTGCTAAACTCCACTTTTTTTTCCTCTGGAGCCTAAATCAAAGCATTTATTTATTTTCTTTACCTACTTCCTCCTTTTGTAAGGATGCCTGGGAGCTGAAGTCTATCATAGTGCTATACTTTATACGGTGGTAGAGAGGCAGAGGTACAGATAGATAGGACAGATCATGCTTTAGAGGACCAACACAAAAACCTACCTGATCTACAGTTTTGTGGACTGTAAGAGATTCTGGATTTCTATGGTCTGACTGACATGATTAGACTTGTATGGCCAAACCTTTGACTATCAGGACATAGTCTAGGCCACGATATTCTTTATTACATGTAACAGCCAAGGACATAGACTGTAAAAGGGCAAACATGATGCTTTGGCATAATGTTATTTAGCATTCAATTACCATTCAAATGGCTCAGCATACTCTTAGTGATACAGTGACAACATCATCACAAACTCTAAAACCACTGACAGACATTGTATCAATAGCTCCTGAAAAACAGATATAAAACTATATAAGAACAACACTCAATGGTTTTAGCATGAAGGCATCATACTGATATGTTACATCATTATGTCCACATACACCACTTTACAAACAAAAATAAATAAATAAATAAATAAATAATAATGATAATAAAACAGAAGTGGTATAACATTCAGTGTTCAGCGCTCAATGGTACAATGACTCAGCATGCTCTTAGTGATACAGTGAATCCTAAAATTATTGATAGGTGTTTTAGTAAGAGCTTTAAAATAAAGACTGGAAATGACTAATAATTCATTTGGCAGGCTGGACATACTTCTCACACTGACACTGTAGGTATTCAATGAGGATTAGGAATGTACAGAAGAAAAGAAAGTGAGATCTGGCTTCACAAGACTTTGATATCTGGGAACACCTATAATCCCTTTCCAATGCAAGAACTTTCCAATGACATGAAGTTTTAAGGTCTTTCTCGCATTTTTCACTGTATTTTCCAAACCAGGACTTTATGGATAAACATCATAAAAAGGCAAAAGCCTGAATAAGTACATCATTTTATGCAGTGCTTGTTAAGGGAAGTTAAATGGTTATGGTTCAGACAACAATGTGAGAGTGGTACTGTTATAGTTATTGATTTACTTTCCCTTCAAATGACCTGGACAACTCAGTTTTTCCAACAAGTCTCCTTCATTTGTCTTCCTGTTTTTGGCTGACCGTTTTCTACGATATCCAGATATTCCCTTCATTTTTTTAATATATATTTATACTTTTTGGGAGTATTCGTGGATACAGATGCATTAGTAAAATGGTGGCTACTCTTGTGTCTTTATGTAGCTGTAGCTGGACATTGGTATCAGGTATCAGCTCTGGAGCAAGGAAGCAAGGAACTGATCCTCAAACTGGGTCAAAAACAGTGGAAACAAAGGCAGAACATTTTATAGAGTTATTAACAACATGGCGTAATGGCTTGTTTGGCAAACAAAGGAGCTGTGCTGTGCAGTGATGGGGGTGTGTAGAGTCATGTTATCATATCTGGGATGAAACTGGGTTGTGCTGTTGACAGTTAATACATTTCAGGCTGCATTGTGACTATAAATGCTAAACATTCACAGCATGGCCAAGTGGTTCATTTCTCAAAGATATATTCCTTTTGTCTTATGAAGGTTGCCATATATCACTCCAGGCTGAATTGACTGAGTGCTCACAGCCATGAGACATGAAAAGTCTTGCTGATATCAGGCTTCTCTGAATGTATCCGAACTACTCTAACACAGCCCTTACACGGTGGAGATACACCAGGCCGTGTTTACACGGCTGTGAGTATTAGACAGTCCACAGATAATTTTGTTAAATTCCTCTGACAGGATGTTTCCAACTTGTTCAGCACAATTCAGCATTTCCTCCTCAACTGAACTCTGCGAGTCCACACTCCCCCAGTCTTCTGAGGCCCTGTCTGCTGCAATAACCATCTGTCTACGTCAAGCCTGTCTAAGCAAGAAGTGGGGACAAACCCATGCTGAACATCATCTCGCAGGGGATTGGGCCCTTCACCCATGAAAAGACTGTCACGACAGCCAATCACTGCACTGATCAAGAGCAGACAAGCCTGGAGGAGTAAAGGGAGACTTGACCTCTTGTGGTTGCTGCTTCTAATGGGGTCAGATATTGACTATTGGGCGTACAGCGGCTGCTATTTTTCTGCCCGTGCAGTTTATCCTAACTGGGACTTTGTCGGGTGTAATGATCTACACTGTGAGCAGATTGTGTGTGCCTGTGTGTGTGTGTTTTAATAAGCTCTGTAGGGGAAACAATTCATGACAGAATCCATGCTCACCTCGCATCACTGTTCTCTCAAACAGTGCTAGTTGTTGCCTCCCTCTTCTTCTGCCTTTTTCATTGTCTTTTCCTCACAGTGTGCCTCAGTGTAACACCCCTCCCCATGCTATTCTATTCTTTGTCGTTTCCGACCAAACATTTGTACGGTAATAGATGTTGATGTGAGAGTTTACACAGTTTAAGCAAATCATGAAACTAGCACCAAACTGAAAGGAAACCAAAAATATAAATGAAAGCATGTTTAATCCTTGTAACTCGTAGGTTAAGTGGACAAAATAAGGGCATTTCTTCTTCGTTCTTAAAAGGTTTGGATAGAATTTAGACAGGCTGCGACCCTCTCTTAAGCTAATAAAATAGTTTAATGCAGTTTTTGACCTATAATTTCTCTGACAGACTCCAAACAACAGATTTCTTTAAACCCAAAACAGCTGGTTTCACTGTTTATATGTTTAACTTGAAAACGGCGACTGCTTTTGATTGTTCTTCAGTGCTTGCTCACGAGCTGTAAATATTAAGACAATTACCTTTTTTTTACAGCTTCAGTTGTATTCTTGTTGGTTCCAGCCTCATTTTATGCTTTAAGAGTAAGTGAACGTTTGAATGGATCACATTTATGTGCCACCTTTAACAATGATGTTTAAAGACTCACGTGGTCCATTAGCTCCTTGATCATCCCGTTCCACTGGCCTGTGTTCTCATCCTGGGCGCCGTACTTCCCATCTTCCACCAGACGAACCTCGTAAGTGAAGCCCAGGATGTTGGCCAGCTCTCTCAGCAGGTCTATACAGTAGCCCTCAAAGCGGTCGTTCCCATACAGCGGCTTGTCAGACTTCTTGAACATCACATACGGCTCCTCCTGCCGGGTGAAATAGTGGAGGAGGGATCAGTCTCTGCAGCACTTGGCATCTTTTACCTACTGATAAGGCCTATCTGAGGGGGTGTCTGATGTGTGAGATAGGCTTTTGAGCCTTGCAAACCCAAATACACACTGGCTTGGTTAGTAAAGCATGAGTGTGTGTTTGTGTGTGTGTGTGTGTGTGTGTGTGTGTGTGCCTGCCAGTCCTCTGATGTGAGGTAGGTTTGGTACAAAGTGAGGCATGACCATAATAAGAGATAATCCCCCCCATATCAATAACTCCGTGCTCCTCTTAGGCTCAGCAGGCTGGCCTTGTGCCCAGGCCCAGCTTTCAGGACACCACATGCTTTGTCAGGAAGATAAGAGATAGTGATAGACAGACACAAAAAGAGAGTGCAAGAGCCTGCACATCCCCTCTGTTAACACGAACAGCTGGGGAGATTACTAATGTCTTCTTCCGTAGTATTTCCTTCTCCCTCACGCCTGCGGAGGATCTCCTCTGCCACGTCCTTCTCTCCTCCCTCCACACTCACTTCACTCTATGTTTTCCACCTCCTCCTGCTTATTGTTCTCCATACTTTTGCTTCATGCACCATCTGTCTTTGTAGACTCTTGTACTCACTGCACATCATTCATTTCTACAACTCCCTTTGTCACTCTCAGACAAATGAATTCAAATTTATATATATATATATATCATCAAGCAGGTGTTGTTGACCATAAAAAGGAGTTTTAACAGTACGCAGGCATGAGAGATGTTTGCATGAGAGAAAAAAAACAAAAAAAAACAAAAACAGTTTGTTCTTTTTACCAAGACAAACAGATCGTTTTTTGTACGTGACAAATGTTGAGGGAAATGATTTCTTCTGTTTATTTTATTTTTAATTAATCTGTCATTAATCACACTGATATTTTTATGTGATTAATTTTTCTTCCTTGCAGGAAAAACACCATTAATTTCATGTGCGCTATCACATTTGAAGTAACCAAAGCATTGAAAATGCAATATTACATTTGAAATTTGTGTTTCTATATCATGTGACTATTCATGTGCATGTGAAATAGTCAGAACCGAGAAATATCTATGTGAAAGTGTAAATGGTTGTGAAACCATCAGTTTCATCGGTGCTGACACAGCTCAGTACATGAGATGTTATATCTGCTGTAGCTCGTGTGCTGCTACATTATACCTCAGCAGCTCCTGGACTGGATACTGACTAATCTTGATGAAAGAGCAGAAAGCAGTATCCACATACAGATCAATAACAGGGTGCCTACAATGTCAAGGCATACAGTGCAAACACCAAAACAAACTAGTGCAGTTAGATGCAAAAGTTTGGGCACCCTTGAGCAAATTACATATTTTGTTTTCATTTATTTGTTTATTTTATTTATAAGTATAAGTATATATAAGTATATAAGTAAATACACCCTCTGCAGCAAACAAGACATTAAAAACGAGATTCGTTCAAATGTTATTGCACTGCTAATTTTAATTTCATGAGCTTAAAAGGCAAACGTTTGGTCAGATCGTCATTAATTCATTAGGTCTTCACTGAAACATTCAGACAGCTGAAGAACTGTCATTAGACAGACTGAGGATCTGATGCCTACTCAAAAACTATAAAAAAAAGAGAAACTATAAAAAAAGAAATCAAAGAGCTTCCAGTTTGAAATGTCCACCATCCAGAGTGTCATTAAGAAATGATGTTTAAAGTGAACTTTGGCAAGACAAGAAAACTTTGGCAGAAACACAAACCCCCTTATGACTCTGCAGTTATATGAAGGTTTGTGCATGAAGGCCCATCCATCAACACTGCACTAACACTCCTGTTAATGCACAAACAGGTTCTACATGTAAGAGTCAGAAGGAAAACCTGCGACCTCATCAGAAAAGTTGGTGTCTGAAGTCTGCAAAGCAACATCTGGATGAGCCCGAGTCATTTTGGAAACAAATGCTGTGGACAGATGAAGTTAAAAATGGAGCTGTTTGGCTGCAATCGCTAAAGCTGTGTTTGGAGGGGAAAGAAAAAGATAGAAGGAAGGCAGTGCTGAGCGTTGCTTTTGCTGGTTTAAATGACAAACGCCACCAGCGTCATATCAGCTGTCACTAATTAATGTTAATTCTGTGAGCAACTTGATTACAGACCTAAATTAAACCCGGCTGGTGTCGGCTCGTGTGCTCGTTCTGCATGCTGCTGTCAGCTACTTGTCAAAGACATTCATTGAGGGAAGAACCTCCACTCTATAACACAACTGTCACAGTGTGAACTGAACTGAGAGCTTCTTTAGTTCCAACAAATCCAACAGAGCGAGACGTCTTCTTTTAAGCATATCACGTCTCGTCACTGTCAGCAGTGGAATTCTCCCATCATCAATAAGTTACACATAGACACTTCGAACCATGATCTTGTGTGCACTTTCTGAGGAACACCATACTAACACTGGGTAGGGCCCCTCTTTGCTCTGAAAGCACTGATTCCACAGCATGTTGGAAACTTTCCTCTGAGGTTCTGCTCCATGTTAACATGACTGCATCACATCATTTCTCCTGATTTATCAGCTGCACATTCAAGCTGTCAATCTCCTGTTCTACCACATCCTAAAGGTGTTCTACTGGATTCAGGTCTGGAGACTGAGGAGGCCACTGAAGTTCACTGAACTCACTGTCATGTTCATGAAACCAGTTTGAGACGACTTTATCTTTGTGACATGGAGCATTATCCTGTTGGAAGGAGCCATTAGAAGATTGACTGCTATTAAGGGGTCTAGAGTGAGTCAAGAAGGTGTTCCCCACACCATTACAGCACCACCACCACCACCAGCAGCCTGGACTGTTGACACAAGGCAGGCTGGGTCCATGGATTTCCTGCTGCTGACAGCAATTCAATACCATCTGTGTGTCTTAGTAGAAATCCAGATTCATCAGACCAGACTATGTTCTTCCAGTCTTCAGCTGTGCAGTTGGTACGGAGATCACACCTTTTGTCCACTCTGATGTTTGATGCAAACATTAATTGCAGCTCCTGACCTGTATACATTGCACTGCTGCCACATGATATGCTGATTGGATAATTGCTAATAGTTTTTAATGAAGTCTTTGGTGAGTGCATATAGAGAGCTTTAGACATTGATGGACCCCAATGCTTTTGTTTTAGGTTTGGGTTAAGTCTCATCTCTCTGAAAGGACCTTTTAACCACAGTCCAATCAGATTTCTCCTCAGTCTGACCTTTTAAATGATCACTGAATTCTTCTGTTTATCACTTGAGTGCTGCCATGTTAACTAGTGGAACAACTGTTAGCTCTAGTTGAACACAAAGAAGCTATTGTGAACCCATTAGCAACGTCTGACCTCTCACCTTCTCTCAGCTGTGAAAGACTATAATCATCATAAACAGTCAGTGGACACATTAACAAAGAGCACCTCTCACTGGAACAGTCAGCAGCACCTGTGATTCTTTCTGGACATTATTAAAGCCCTTCTCTTCCATCTGTGAAACAGGAAAGTGTGTATGGAGGGTTTTAATTTGTAACATTTTTTTGGGGATGAGCAGCCACAACATAAGAGCGATGTTACTGTTCCCGTCACTGAAATTATGCAATAATTCATGCCATTTGTTTCTTTTGGTTTGATTTAGGCCAACGCTGACCGACAGAGAATTAGCAGTTTCTGTCTTTTATGAATTCCAGCTTCAAAAGAGACGTCGTTCAAAATAATTTTTAATGGCATAGTTTGATTTAACCAGCGTGGTTCTCCAGCTCCTATTCACACGCTTTAATCCCAATTAATCATATAAACACAGGCCTGGTGGAGTACATAATCTGACACATGAACACATTGCTCAATAAGATAAACGGTACATGTTTGGATGATGCACTTGCATGGGAAATGTGCATGTGGCTGTTCCAGAGGCAACAAATGTTGTGACAGTAAATGACACAGTGAGCCAAAAAATATAAATTGATTTATATATATATATATATATATATATATATATATATATATATATATAACAGAAAGAGGGCATTGTTGTTTGCTACCTCACCAGAT